>WAAB01021626.1:0-23399 GCA_013389865.1 Piaya cayana | reverse complement strand
GTTTGTACACAGAGGGAACAACTTTCTTCACAATTAAAGACTGAGGCAAAGAAGGCATTAAGTACCTCATCCCTTTCCTCATCCCCTGTCACTGTTGTTCCTTCTGTGTCCAATAGGGACTGTATGGTCTCCCTAGTTCTCCTTTTATTATTTATATATTTATAGAAAGATTTTTTTGTTATCTTTCACAGCCTTACCCAGCCTGAATTCTTGCTCCCATGCTCCTTCTGTGTACTGGAGATTGCTCCCTGTTGCAGAGAACTTCCTTCCCTTTTCTAATTTAACTGCTTCTGCTTAATATCAGTCAGACCTCAGCCAGGTACCACCAATCCCTGGCGCTGACATTTTCCCAAGAAACTGATGGCAAAAAGAAGTATCTGCAACTCAGCAGAGTCTGAAGGCTGTGCCCAGTTTGGGATATAAGATTTGTGGCCAGTTTTCTTTCACTTTTTAGAAAACACAGCATTTTCTGTTTCCAAGAACTGGTTTTAACAATTCCAAATGACTTTTTAAGAAGTGCAATATGTGGATTCTTAGGTTGTATACACAATGAAGAGAACGCTGACTAATCATGCTGTTGTGCTGTTTAGAATCTAAAAATAATTGCACTGTGTCAGAATTCCCCTGAAGGTACATATTTTGTCTAAAAGTGAAGAATGTGTGTTAAAGGCACTGAGGAAATTGCACATCACCCTGGGGATGATTTTTAGGATTTCTGTAGCGTGTTCAGACAAAACTTGGCTCTTTTTTTGATAGAATCTTAGAGGCAGAAATTTAGAGATACTTTAGGATACTTATGCTCTGCTTATTAAAGCTACATGTGCCTCTTTAGTACAAAAGTGAGTTATATGTCTAAGTCAAAAGCAAAACTGATGCCTAAGCATGCTGACAAATCTACAACATCTAGCAGAAAATCTGTATCAATTCAGTACTTCCTATAGTCAGTTTGACTACTAATGCCTCATATCAAAGCAATGGACTGGCTGGTAAGGATTCAGCAAGTACATGTAATTTATAAAATATAGCTCGAACTACCCTGGTGTGTGGCACTGATTTGAAATATGGTAGTAAGTGGTGAAATTCATCGATGTCTAGTAATGAATGCTTGATCAAGGAAACCTCTTAAACTATCTTCACTAAATCAGGAAGCACTGTAGAAGCTGTAGAAAGAATTTTGAAGAGCTCAGGTGAAATTTGCTTCTGTAGTGGAAACCAGTGGAACAAAATGGAGAAAGTAGTTTCAATTTTGTGTTATAAAATTTGTGTTATAAGCCTCATGCTCCCTGCACTACTTTTTCCCCTAATATTTTTTGCATATTTCAAAAAATATTATTTCTTCCTGACTAAATGCCTTATTCCTGCTCGGGAACCTTTTCCTCCAAGTCTCTCAGATATGCCTCTGATACCTTCAGTTTACAAAATATCAAGCCCTGCTGAAAGGGTGCTGTTATGATACAAAGGACAAATCAGAAAACTACTCCAAAATGCCTTATGGATCTCATTCATCTTCTAATACTGCTTTGCTGAGACCTCCAAGTCCCTTACCTCCTTGCAGAGCCAGCTGCCAAGGGCCAGGATTTCCCATTTAATGGTTCAGGTCATTGTTGTGGCCACACTACTCCATGCCCTACTGGTGGAGCCCAGGTTCCCTGTTTCCTTAAGCAAGGGCATAGATTTGCCACCTGGATGCTCAGAGGATATGCAGACACAAAAGTCATATGTGTGGATCATCTGCTAGAGGTGTCATTCACGTCCTGCTGGTCTAGACCATGGCTCCTAAGGCCACTAAATAAACCTTTTCTTTCTCATACTCCTCACAGAGAATGACAAAGTCTAGTTTTCAATCTAGTCTTTAGTCTAGGCTAGTCTTTTAGGCAGAGGCTATCACTACTTCTGTGGATAAGCTGGATTTTTCTCTACTGTCTTCTCCACAGTGATCCTGAAGTTTGGAAGTCTATCTCCTCTCCTCCTGGGCTGAAGATGAGCCCTGCTCCTCAAGGGCTCAGGGTACAAGGCTGCAGAGAGGATGGAGCCTTATGCCTTGTTTCTGCAGTAGGCTGATCTATTCAGCTAGTGGTAGTTGCTGCTTTGGCTTTGCCACAGCCTTTTTCAGTTGTACCCCTCTCACTTGGTGCTGTTTTGCAGCCCACCTGTAACCCAACAGGCACATTCAAGCAAAGGTCTTTCTCCAGACATGGCTGTTGTTGGAAGCCGTTTGACAACTTTTGATCTATGAATACTGTTTCTATTTTCTAATGAGTAGAGAAGACATCTCAGGACTCTTTGGGGATGAAAATGTGCTGTGGGTTTGCATGGGTGCCAGCATTATAAATGAGGCTTTTATGAGTAGTGCAGAGTTTATGAAGATGTGCTGTTTGTGGAGGTGTTGGTGAGAGACCTGAGGTAGTGTGGGCCAAGTTATGCAGCCTGGTAGGATGTGTGTTGGCAGCCCTTGGCAACTGGCAGGAGAGGTCCTGCTAGCATATGAATTTTGCAGATGACATGAGAGATGGTTATGTTTCCAAAACTACATCCCTCAATACCCAAGTGCTCCGGAGTGGACTTTAAGAGCTAGAAAATATAGTGACAGAGAAAGTGGCCAGAACCTGGTCCTGGTATTTAGTATTTAGTTTAGTATTAACTAAACCTATAGACCTCAATGGTGCATAATCCACTACCATGCTTATGAAATTTGTTCTGAATTTTGGCTTTAGGAGATTAGCATATGACCTTCTACTTCAAATCTACTTATTGCTTAACTTTCTGCACACAAATTTCATCATCAAGAATAGAAGATGCAGACCATGGAAGCCTGAGACTTTATGTCCCAAATTACCAAATATTTTGAGATGCACTTTGGTAGAAAGGCCCTCCCTAAAGCAGGATGAAAGAAGATTTGACTGACTTGTGTGATATGTGTATTTGTCCTTGGTAACAATCCCATCTCTACCCATTGCAAATACTCTAAACTTCTCTAACTTGTTCCCTCCCTAATCTGGACACTCATCTCCTTCCCGTTTAGCCTCATTTCCAAACAATCTCTCTTCCTTAAGCTTCATGTCCAATAACTTCTTCCACTAAGCCCATCAGAACAAAATGCTGAAGTGCTGCAAGAGAGGAGAGAAAGATGGGCTCTCACCATGGTGAGCAGAATGGGCTGCCATTGTCCTCAACTGGTTGACAGCTGTGAAAATAGCCCCTGGAGTCATGGAGACATTACCCTTTCCTAGCTCTGACTCACTGAAAGTGGCCAGGGCCAGAGTACACAGCGCTGCTGCCAGCTTTCCTTGTTCTGCAGACTCAAGGGTAAATTAATTTTGGGAAAATAAAAAGAATGGAGCCTTCTGAATCCTGAAAGGAACCTGGCAGGGACATCAAGGTGGCCGCATCCAAACTTCCCTGTAAACAAGTGATTTTGGAGAGGTAAAAATTTCCACAGATTTATGTACAAGCCCGGAGGAGCTGGAAATCCCCAGCTCATCCTAGTGGGGACATTAAAGGCTTGCATGAAGCGACATTATTCAAAGATGAAGAATCATTCAAAATTCTTCCAGAAATTTTTGCACATGTAAAACTGTCACTTGGCAATAAGGCACTTATTTCACATGAAAACCAGCTGCCAGCTGAGAGACTGTTGACTGCTGTATTACATTTATAAAACTATTTTATAAGGTGACAAGCTGAAAAACGGTTTGCAAATGCAAGTTGATCATGAAAGTATTTTTTATCTCTCTGCCTATGGGATGTCCTGTAGAATGTGGCATGTTGAAGATTAACTGACACAGATCATGTACTTAATGTGCAGCTGACTTCTTAATGCACTCTGAAGCTCTGGGGAGGAAGCAAAGGTAGGATGGACTTAAAGGGGGCTAAAGAGTCATGTCAGTAGGACTGGTCAAGTTAAGAACTGCTTAAATCTAGGTAACATGAATGAAGCAGAGATGGTTCTGAATACCAGTGTTTACAGTTTGGGATATGAGCTATAGATTTGGGAGCTCTGCTTCAAGAGGGAAAGCAAAAGTTGTAGATGGAGTTATTTTTTTTAAGCAAAATACATTTTCATGAGAAATATTGCTGTTTCCAACCCATTAGGGAAATTTTGTTTCTAATCAACAATTTCTGCTTTGTTTTTCTAGGGTTCATCTGCTGAAAACTGAACTTGAATAGGAAAAGCAGATCAAGGTGACCCAGTCATGTCCTGCTGCAGGGGAGAGCAGAGATGCCAACTCGGAGAAGGTGGCAAAAGAGGTAAGGTGAGCCAGTGGCAGAAAGAGGGAGCAGGCCCTGCTCCTCTACTGGTACTATACCATACAATACATTTCCAGAACCCAGGGCAAATACCCAGATAGCTAATCCATGAGTGCTGTCACCACTGCCCACTTCTGATACCTCCCAGTGTTTGCAAGGGTCAGATATATCCTCACAGACTGCAGTCTCAGCTGGTGAGTATAGGTACCCCATAGATGCCTTAGGAGCCTACACAGTTTTAGTAGTCTCTCAACTTCTCTGTGGGCCACAGCACTGGAAGAAAAGCTCATCAGTAATACATGCTGCTGTTTTATCTGCAGCAAGTCCCTTCACATCCTACTTTCTGCTGTAACTTGCTTTCTGCAGGGCATTATCAGGATTGGTAAAAGGCAGTCTTACTGCTCCCCTCCGCAGTGCTCACAGCAGCTTCAGGTCAGGGGCTAGTTCACAAGTGCAATGCAGGCTGTTGCATGCCAGACAGTCAGAGTTTAATTCACTAATAGAGATACAATCTGAAGTGCTACAGAATTTCTGGGCACTTCTGTGCTCTTTGAGCCTCTTCAGTGGCAGGCGGAGGCTGCACTGCCTGCACAGCATTCACACAAGTTTTCCAAGTGTGAAATGTGCAGCAAATAAAGGAACTGGGATGCAAAAGAATGGCAGCTGCACCAGGGCTGTTAGAGAGGCTCTTTTACAGGCGGCTGAATTGTCAATTTGTAGTAAGACATTGTTTTCTAAACATAGCATAAAAACTGTTATCTTGCCTGGCTGGTCATTAGAAGATAGATAATTATAGTCTCTGTGTGACAGCCGGGCCCAGAACAGGGGCTGCATTGTCCCAGGTCCCAGCTGAGCTCTACTAGCACAGGCACACCAGGCCAGTGCTGGGACAAGGGGGCTCCTTGTGCCCCGGCAAGTTCAAAAGAGGAATTCAAGTGCTCTAAGTAGGTGTTAAGCACCTATCTCTCTCTCTGGCTTCCTTCCTAAAAAAAAGTTTAAAAAAATTCCACCACCTACTCAAACTTTAGTTTTACAGTTATTCCTGTTTTGTTCTGAATTTCTGTTTTCCAGCACAGATCAGCAAATCTGTGTGATGGATTGAGTTTCAGAAGGAAGGACTTATCATCTATTCGGTGTCCGCTTTCTGAGCTCAGAATGTGAGGTCTAATCTCAGCTGGTACTGTAGCACACTGGATGAATCCTGCGAACTCAGAGCTTCTATGGGCCAGAACATCCCCCAGAAATCTCGGAGAATTCTGGATTGTTGCTTTTTCACCACCCACCCAGAAAATACAGTGCCTCCTCACCCCCATTGCAATGGGCCAACATATACCTCACTGGTCTGGCACTGCCCATTCCAGTCCCTCTGTAAGGGCACTGCATGTCTATCAATGTTACAACATTTTTTTCCTATGTGTTTTGCCTCAAAACACCAGAGTAGGAGCACAGTCATAGCTGTAGATAGTAAACTGATCTATCACCTATCACTTTCATTGCTCTTTTCAACTAACTGAACTAAATGACTTTCCTGTCATCATTTAGGAGACTTTTGGCAAAACGAATACTTGAAAGTGCATGTCCTGAACCTTGCATTAGCATGTTAAGCTGATGGGTAGTATTTTCTTTTTAAAGCTTTATTTGTGGCTCAGAGGTGGAAAGAAAAAAGTTTACAATTCTCCAGACAGACCAGGTACAATCAAGTCTTTGATGCCACTGCAAAGTAAATTTCAGGTTTATTTTTAGCAATGTTTTCTTAAAAGCAATGGCCAGAAATACTAAATAATTCTGTTGTTTTATATGAAGTACTTAGTTTGTTGTCCAGCTTCTGTGTTCATACCATTTCAGACAGTCCCCTTTTAGAAATATTCTAACTTATCTAGTTTGAAATAAGGAAGTGTAAAAATTGATTTCCTACTACTTCTGTGAAAGTAAAGGTTCTGGCTGAACCTTTTTAATGACTCCACTACAAGAAAGACTTTGGTAGGATTTCATTCTTATTAGATACCAGAGAATCTACATGGAGTAGCTTTTTTGCATCCCAAGTGTGAGGAAACTTGGTTTGTCTAATAGAACTTCTTGGCTCAACTAGACAGTGGTAAGCCATGTGTAACAATACTACCAGGGAAGGAAGTGTCTACATAAGGTAGTGAGCAAATTAAGAACCACATTCCTACTATAGGTGGAAACACAATGCAATATTCAATTATATTGGCAGAACAGTCAAGGTTCCTTTTTAAAGACTAAATATTTTTAAGACAAAGTATTTTTTTATGTCTTGAATAACAGAAAGGCAGGAAATCATTTTGTCACGTCAGTGAGAACCCCAGCAACTTGAAAGATAACATAAAACATGCAAGCAAAATAAGTCTGTTTAAAATAAGAATCAAATTTAATATTCCAAAAACAAGATGCACGCACAGTGCAGTTATTTTTGCTTAAGCTCTCTTTGCACCTCTGAAAGCGTTTGGTCTTACAGCCAAGACTTTCATTCAGGTGATGAACTCAATGAAGTCTTAAGAACATGTTATTACAGATACAGAAAAACACAGATATTTTTTTCAGTGAGGTCAAATGCAAGGTGTTTTTAACTTTAGCATCTATATGGTAAAATGCAAGCTATAAACATGTGTGACTCCATCACTTTTCTCAGTCAAATGTATGTTAAGAACCACCTAAACTACTTTTTCTCTGTGTGTGCTTGTTTGGTTTTGGTATTCTGTTTAAATTTTGGGGAGGTTAGAGGAAAAGGAGTGTGTTCCAAGGAGGATCTGCCACTGCAATCTCTAATTCCTTATTTGCTGTGGATGTGGCGTAGTTCCCATAAACTCTAGGAACAAAATATTAACTAGGGTTGATAGCTTGCTTGGGGCATTTGGCTCATGTTTGTACTAGTCTGAGAGAAACTGCATTTTGAAGAGTCTTATCAAGACTCTAATCTCACTGCAGAAAGCTGAACGGCTGTGGCAGGCTTGACAATGCTATTCATTTTTGGAGCCTCACCAGCAAAAGAAGCACTCAGCACAAAATGATATACAGCATCTAGGCTACTGTACTGTTCATACATCTGCATCTATCCATCTAGCAAGGGAGTTCACACCATAAATACATATAACTGGAATAATTTAATTTTCCATTCTGCATCTTGGAGGTCAGTGTTTACAACTGTAAGGTAATGCTAACACACACCTTCTTGTTGATCAAAGAGACAAAGAAAAAGTCTTGAAAGCAAAACCATTTTAAATTTAGAGAACAAAATGTTTTACCTATTACACACTATTAGAGGAGTAGACACACACACACACACACATATATATATATATATATCTGTTGGTGTGTGACTAATATACATCATTCCTTAACAAACAGGTAAGCCCTTGCTGTTCAGGCAGTGAGTATGTATGTCCACTTTAACAGTGGGTGTTTAATGCTTTTATAAATGCTTAATGAGGTATAGATAATTGAAAGTAAAATTTCATTCTACATCTATGTCTTCATCTTCTTAGTTCTTTGATCCTACACACACAGCTGGAATGATAAATAATTATGTCCCTACAGTTTCTTAGCAGTGCAAACAGTTAACTGTCATAAAAATACAAAAAAGCAACTCCCCACTCTCCCCAATAAATAAATATAGCAGAGAAATTGCATCAGAATTACCTTGCTTGAGGTGTGCAACTTTTTATTCCTTTTCTCCACACAGTATGAAAGTGTTATTTTTTCCAAGCTTTTCTGTACCCCAAACTCCAGTCAACATTATACTACAGAATGAGAGGCAGGCAGCAGGGGGAGGCCTGGACACCTTTTCTTTTTCAGAGGGGAGCTAATCAAACATTCCCATCAAGCTCCCAGCTCTGTGAAAGGCACATTGCTCTCCCTCCCTCCCTCTGTCCCTCCCTCCCTCTGTTCCTTTCTCCCTCTCTGTCTCTCTCTCTCTTTCCCTATGTCTTTCCTCCCCCCCCAACACCACCCCCCCATCCCCCCCGCACACACAGATGTACAGAGCTCCTTAAACTGATTTAGCAGCCAAATTAGGCGGTCCTATTTTAAATATACGTTCCCTCCCTCATATTTTTGGTAGGAATTTCTATGCTCCTTTTGCACTAGCCTGTCAGATTTCTCAAGTTTTTCTCTTTTGGGAAGTGAAGCTTTACTAAACTGATGTTTTGGTTCATTTTTTTTCAGCCTCCCAGTGCAGTCCAGCACTGTAGTAAAAGGACTATAACTAGTAGCCAGGAGTAAACTACACAGCTATAAAGATTATAAATACCAGGTTAGCTGGGTACAAGTTATATTTAAAGAGGAAAAATAACTTTTGAAGTGACAAGCTGTGATGCCTTTACTCATGTGAATAACATCATATCCCCTCAACAATTTCCCTGAAGTCAGAGGATTAGTGACAGAGCAATTATATGAGTCTGGTAACAGAGAGGTGCAAGTGTGACATGAAGGTTAGCATGGACTTCTTTCTGATGAGGCTGAGTGTAAGAATTAAATAAAGTGCTCTCAAAGGCTTCTAAACCTTTCAGTTGTCAGTCTCCCTGGACAAATGAGACACACAAAATTACTAACTTGCCTAACTTGCTTTATGGAATACAAACCATAATCTGCAATTCCACCTATGTATGCAGAAGTATATACATAAGATATACGAGTGAACATATGCTGTATTATCTAAGATCATTGTTTGTGGAAAAAAAAAAATCCAGAATAAATACAGGAGACAGAGTTCAAAAGACATATTGGAAAAACATGTAGTTCCTGGCTACTTTTGACATAACAATTCAATAAATGCATTTGCTTTAAGTGGTTAGCTGGGTTTAAGTGAAAGTGATTACCTCTTATTTATGAGTCTCTACTCCAGTACTTACAGAAACTGTATATCAAGTCAGCATATTAATAGACAGTACAACAACAAAGGTTTATTAAGAGGGCCCATCTGCGCTACTAAGGTCCATAATTCATTTCATTCTCTTAAGGCAGAAGTTCAGGCTTTCCATGGTAATCCCTTTTCAGGCAGAGTGCAGTGGACTGGCAGAAAGCCCCTTCAGACAACAAACCAATTAGCAGATCTACCTAGAAGATCTAATAATAATAAAAAACCCAAGGCAAAAGCCTTATTAATTCAAGTTAACATTTTCAGAGTATCATCACCCTTTTCATAAGGCTTTTTGAGATTTATTGATTCAGATAATTGTGGGCAAAATGACTGGGACCTTAGGGCTGGAAGTTTAGAAGTACATAGGTGCTAGGGACCAGACATCTAAGGGGACTTTGCAACTAGGTGGTTATGTGCCGTTTTCCCAGTGCTATTGGAGGGCTGAAGTCTCCACAATACCTCCATACCTGCAGCACCTGACAGAAATATTCTAAAATTTTTGGACACAGACCTTCACTAGTATTTAGCCACGTATTTTTCACTCAGGTAGATTATTTCCAGAAATCCACGGGCATTTATGTACATGTTGAGATGTCTATGTAGCTTTAAGGTCAGTGGGTTATTAAAGAAGCCTCTTGACCTTAGATCAGTGCAAGTGAGAATACTGAATAGCAAGTTTCAATAAGACAAGGCAAGATGGGACAGTAACGGCTGTGCTTGCAGAACACATGATAAGGCTGCATGGAAATACTTGGACTAGTGCTGAGTGATGGAGCTGAGATGTCAGAAGCAGTGAACAATCATGGTAACTGGCATAGGCAGAAAGTCCTCCTAAAGCTCAGCTTCCAGTAGCCACCTCAGCTAACTGAAGGGTGTAGCCGCAGGCATCCTGAACACAATCGGCAAGGTGTCAAAGCAATAGTGACAGTACCTACACCAAGGTCTTTCTTCATTGTTGCTGCTGCAGGGTGGTATTTTTCCAAGAGGAACAGCTGATAGATCCATTTCTCATTTTCCATGGATGAATTATCTAATTTGTGGGTAAATTGTATCAAGGGCAAAGAGCCAGCTCGGACCTGGCAGGGCTAAGCTCAAATGCAATGGTGTGTGAACACAGCACTGTTGCTTCCAGAAACTCAGCAGTGGTGCAGCCCTGTCCAAGCTGCACCCACTCCAGCTCTCCCAGTCCAGCTAGTTCTGCCTGGGCTTGGGTCAAGGATGCTGCCAGTGGGCTGGCACATTCCTGCATCGCTGCCTATGAGCTAACCTGGCATCCTGGAAACGAACATCCTGGGGACTGTGAAACACTGAGTGGGCAGAAAAACTATCCAAGTTTTTCATTATACAGGATAGTCAGCTTATGGCTGTTGTGTGTAATGGAGTGCTAAGGAATATCAAAACAAAACAGAGGAGGGCACTGGCTGTCTCTTTTTTGTCACAACATTTCTTAGTGCTGTTGTCTATGCTCTTTCCTGACAGATGCAATTTCCAGCCACCCAAGAACTGGCAACACAAAATGCAGGAGTAGGAAGGAGGTGAACCATGTTGGGTGGCACCACATCAGTGCTGGGATTTGCCACAAGGAAAGATCTGTTTGCCAAAGACCTGACTGTGCAGTCAGGAATCTGCTAGTTTGAAGACAATAGATATTGAATACTGTTATCTAAAGAATGGACAAATGCCGCATATCTGTAGGTGTTCATGCCTCCCATCATCGCTTCTAGTCCACTTGATTTTTCTGTTAACTGATAGTACTCATTGTGGTAGCAGTTTTTAAGTTTTCCTAAATTATGTTGTCATTCACTTGTCAGTTAAAACAGGATTTAGAAGGATGTATTGAAAATATGATTAAATACATGAATGCACACTTAGATAAGGTGACAAATTTCAAGGGGTGGAGACTTCAATACTGCATGACATAGATACATACACACCTAGTAAGGCTGATATATATTACAGCCTCACTTCACCATAGCAGGAGCAGCTCAGTAACTGTCTTCAGTAAAATATTTACCAAAATCACTGGGTAGCACTGGTATGCAGAGAAGCTTCATTTCCACTGTAATATGAAGCCT
Organism: Piaya cayana; assembly: GCA_013389865.1. Taxonomy (NCBI): domain Eukaryota; kingdom Metazoa; phylum Chordata; class Aves; order Cuculiformes; family Coccyzidae; genus Piaya; species Piaya cayana. The sequence continues at coordinate 12,200 of WAAB01021626.1, read as the reverse complement.
GAAAGCAAAGCACCTCACATCTCTAACCTATACCCGGAAAGTCTTAATGAAACAGCTAATGAACAAGACCAGTGAGTCAAAATAGAGCTGACCGGCCTGTGATTGTTACATAGAAACTGTTGAATGTGTCTTCTCAGCTGACCACTGCAGCCTTATAAGCCAGTACTGAGGAGTCCTGACTACATCTAAGGAAAGAAAGCACAGATAAATCAACAGATTTCTGCAAGATCACACATAGCTATGTCACATCTAATCCCATCCAAATGCTTTAACAGAAATGAACAAGTATTCTGCACTCAAATAATTACCCTCAAGCCTTTTCCACCAAATGCTACCACAGGAATCAGTGAGCAAAATCTTCTCTAGATTATAACAACCGAAGATATCATGCACAGCCTGGCAGTGCTGGCTGTGTTCAGAGTGCAGTTACACAGGTTGGTGCCAAATCCTAATAAGTGGCAATGGTCTTCAAGATGTGCAGTCTTTACACATTTCTCAAAATCTGTGAAATAAAATATTAGCTTATTAATTACTGCACTTAAGGTAATCTGTGCTTGAAAACCATGAAGAAAACAAGGTATATGGAGAACACAGTAGAAAAGTAAAAGTAATTGGGATGGCAAGGCAACTAGGGTGTTAACGTTGTTTGTCTTAAGCTGCTTAAAGCACTTACATCTAAAATGATCTCAAGTAAATGAAATAACCAATGTTCTGAAACATTTCTATAAAATACACTGATGTGTTTGTCTTGTGTTTGAGAGAGCTATGGAGGCTGAATTATGCATGCTGTAGCAGTTGCCAGCATCAGAAACTTCTTTAAGTAATTAGAGAAACTGAGTAGCCAGGCATCTGTTTTTTCTTTTTATGAATGAGGAGACCTCATGGGACAAATGAATGCATAATGTTGGCACATTTGACTTAAATGGATAGATACCAAACTTACATAGTGTAAATTTGAACTGCTGGGTGTTTCTCAATGAAGATGGCATGGGTCATACTTTCCGAGACTGTACAGAAGCAGAGGTCTGTCAGTAAGTCCCAAGCCTCAGCTTCATTTCTTTGCTCATATGGAGAAGAGGGACAAAAGGTTACAAAACCAGCCTTTTCATCTTTGCCAGATGGCAATGGTCAAGCAAAAGCAGATAAATCCCTTGCTCTGCAACTCCTTCAGGCTATGGTGTGGAAATGGGGTCTGCCAGACAATCTGCTCTCTCAACTGGGCAGGCTCAAAAAATGAGGGTTCATAGTAGGAAACGTGAAAGAAAATCTTTCCTGCGACTGATTTGTGGAGGGTTTGAACCTTTCCAATGCAGTATTGACCATTTCACTAGTTGTGGATTCAAATTGGTGTTTTTTAGATTCTGGGCATTCACTTTTGGAAACTTTGGACCTCTTTGACCTCTACAGTAATCAAAAGACATAAAGAAAAGACTTGGAAAGAGAATCTAGCAAGTCATTTGAGCAAATTCATAAGTTACTACTGTGTGTAAGGAGTGTTTTTATGTTATCAGAGTGATTTAATGTACAGTGCATTAACTGAAGGCATGTAGATAATATTGGTTAGGATCAACAAGTCAGCTGAGTTTGCTTATAGATCTTGGGCTGTAACAGAAAGAAGCAATGTTCAGATATCACTTTCCTTATTTCAAGACATATTTCTATATAAAAAAAGAAAAAAGAAAAAAAAAGGTGGAGGATGAGCTTGCACTTGAAGTACAACAGGGAGGTATCGTGGGTATCAAGGAATCTTCATTATTTTCACCATGCAGCTGAATCTACCCATACTTTCTATGTCCCATATTTCCAATGCCAGATTTAGAAAAAAAAGGATACCACAAATGCTGTGTTGAAACATAAATAAAGAGAGGAGTAAATGTCAGGGCTGGAAATGCCAAGAGTGGCTGCTCAGGAGGAGTTTGCCCTCCTGCCACAGGCCTTTGGACATAAAGGGATGTGACCAGTTCTAAAACCTGCGATGTTATGGGATTAGACTGTGATGTTTTCATATAACTTCTCATCAGTCTACTATCAGAAAACAAGTGGATGCCATGATAGAAATCCATTTTAACCATTTTTTTTTTTGCCAGAACTTCCAGCTATTTCAAACAAAAAGTTATGGTGACTGAAGAGAACTGGGTCTATAGGAGGCACAACTTATGGATTTTATTCATCTTGAATCCAATGTAGGCGGGGATTGAGTCTTCCCAGGGTAAGTGAGGTATGTTCTCCGGTGCTACTACCTTGTATAAGACTTGATTCACCAGCATAAAGGTCCCAGTATGAGGAGTAATATCTGTTTAAGAGAGCGCTCTTGGTTAATTGAAAGTTTCAGCAGTACTGGATTCAATGCTGAAATTTGCAGGTAAGGACCAGCTCTCAGAAAATACAAACAGCTTTCACAGTATACTTTCCCTATCTGTGTACATCGAGTGCGAGCCATGGGCTATCATTGCCACTGTTAATTCAGTTCACCAAGAATCCTAGGTCTCACTCTGGATCCCAGTATCTGTTACTTTTGCAGTAAAACTCAACTATTCATTACAAATCAGGCCTGGAAAATGTAAACCCAGTAGCAGTCTTCTGTTCTCCCTGACTATTTTCCTGATGTGCTTTCTATTAATGCTCAGTAGGGCATCAGGTGTCAGAGTAAGTAGGTGATGCCAGTAAAAGCCACTTCACAGTAGAAAGCTCATGGCTGCCTCCCAGCAACTAAATGCATCCCCTCTGTGCTGCCCTTATCCTTGTCTTCTCCAGCTTTAGCTCTTGGCAATGCAGACTGCATAAATGCAGGGTTTTTTTTTTTTCTTTTTTTTCTGGAGGCAACATGCAAAAATCAGAGTGCTGCTCTGGCAAGCAGAAATGTCCAAACATGCAGTGGGGCCAGAACTGCCAGTGTGTTTAATGGGTGGATTAATGTATTTTCTTTACTAGTATGTGTCTTTCAAAACAGGTATTTGCCAGAGTTCACGAAAATCCCCTCTGCATTCGCTCCTGTACACAAACTTACCATGTAAGGGATTACATAGCTCTCTCCCACTTGCATGGCAGTGGCTTGGTCCCTTCTCCAGGGTCTCTTTGCCCACTGGCCTTGTAGAGATCCATTTGCCTCCAGAGAGAGGATCTAGCTGGTGAAAAAAGGGAATGGGGTTACGTGCACACGTAGGAATGTGGGTTGTCATCATGGAAGGGGAATACACAGGATCCCCCCAACTTATACATGGCATTGCACCCATATAAACAACTCTCTGTGTGGATCCAGATGCTGGCACTGCTTTGCTTGGAGGACAAGGTGTTGTGGAGACAGCCTGTCCTGTGCTTCAGCAAAGGCTGATTTTAGTTGGGAAGGAAAGGAGAGAGACTGTGGGGTCCAGGTGCTGGGGGCTGGCAGAGTCAGGGGAGGAAGTGGGGACATGGTAGGGGAAAATCAGGGTCCTTCTAAAGGGATGGAACAGCAAGAAGGTGCTGGGAGTGCACGTGGAGGCCCTGTGATGTGGATACAAGGAGGGCATACAGAGATGCTAGGGCACCCCAGGCTGAGTGACCCCAGTGGAATGGCTGAAATACCAACATTTGCCCTTCTCCAAATCCCCGCCCCTTCCCTCTGCTTCTCTCACTTCTAGTGGAGTAGGATTTTCTTTACCTGGTTAACACCAAGGTGTTCATTGATCTTTGAAGGTGTTAAAGCTCCAGAATACTATCAGTCACTGAAACACATTCAAAAAACTACTCTGCTGCACGTGAACCAGCCTGACATTGAAAATGCTGTTGTCTGACTGGGGCAGCTGAGTTGGCAGCTCTGTTGCTCCAAGGAGCTGTGTGGCAGGGCTGTAATCAGGAAACTCACAGGCCTTCCTCCTACACAGGATATTTACTACTAAAATTTACTGTAATATGTGTGAGAATGGGTCAGGGCTGGGGGAGTACAGACTGTGGAGAACTGCTATGGACCCTTTTTGCTGCCCATTTCTACCATTTTATCCAAGCATTTAGTTCTTTGGGGCATTTCCAGGCATATAGAGCAAGGAGGTGTGCTCTAAGGGATAAAAGAGGCAGACACGAGTTTCTGCAGTGCAATAGCCTATGTCTATACCTTTTGTAAGCCAGTAATTTCTAACAATTCCTTTCAACCTGAAAAAAAAGCAGAAAACAGACCACATGTATAAGCATAACTCCACATTGTAGCAACTCAATTAACCATGAAGTCAGTAATATTGAAATAGAATAGTTGAGAACAATTTTTCTTTTATGATGCCTTTAACAGACAAAGAAAGATCCAATGCAATTCTAAATCCTCTGAAATCTGCTCTTTGGTTACATTTAAAAGGGAAAAATGATAATTATTCAAATTTTATTTGAATTAAAAAATAATCTCTAAATAAGCTTTATCCTCTATTTATTGCCTCCAGTGCCACAGCCATATATCACAAGGTGAACCTTGCATTTTGATCCCCAAATTACGTAAATTATTTCTAATAAATTGCTTAGTCACAAGCACAGTTAAGCTGCATTCTTATAATTGCCAGTGTTAAATCTCCATAAGAAATGTAACAGGAAAACCTCTACATTTTATGCATGTTAACTCCTCAGAGTGTTTTATACTATGGAAAATACTCTAAACAATTTTGAAGTACATTTTCCAACTTTGGTTCTGAAAGCTCTTTTCAAAGAAGTACATACATTGAAAGAAAGTGAAAACCAGGTTTTACAAGAGAGAAAATTAAGTTACATGCATATTACTATAAAGTATCAGAAAAAAAGACAGACAAGCATCCTTTTCAGAAAATAAAAAATTAAATAAAAGCTGAGAAGCAAGTGCTTACAGAATCAAGAAACAAATGCTTGAGTTAGCAAAGATACAGAGAAGGACACATACCTGTAAAAAAGCAGGAACCTGTTTCCCACAGCCTACTCCACAAAGGGCATATAAATGGTGGTTATTGCCTGCAGCTGCTTGCTGCTGTCTCTGGCTACAAATTGCCACTGTGCAGCTGGTCTGGCCATTCCCCAACCAGAGCAAAGGAAGCTAATGTAGGAGAGCCCTCTCCTCTAACCTGGCCTGCTTTGCTTAGATTGATGGGAGTAGGGGAGCTCTTCTGCAAATAGCTGAACAAGTAACTTTGACAACTGGTGGTTTCTGTCAGAAGGAGTAGGGATATATGCAGCAATTGACTTTGATTTTTAAATCCAGCAACAACAACAACAAAAGGTGCTGCAGATATGTTCTGGATTTCCCACCCTGTGAGGGATGCCTGCTGTCCTCACAGCTCCCAAAGACATCCAGGGCTCTGCAGATAGATGCTGCAAAGATACGTGTGCTGGGGACGGCGTTGATCAGGCTAGAGGGAAATGTTTCCTGCTGCTGCACCCACAACCCCAAATATCATGCCATGTGCTGAGGTCATTACTTGGACTTCGGTTTGCAAAATCCTAATGGTTTTGTTACATTCTGGTAGGGGTTTGGGAGTTTGAGGGAGAGGGCCAGGGAATAACTAAGGTCAGAGGAAGGCTGAGTGAGGCAACAGTCATGTTAATATTGGTGAGTCACAGCTACAGCCATACCTCAGTGTATCTAGATCCTGGTGCAGTTTCTGCATCTCCACTGACAGCTTGCCAAGGCAGAGCAGTCTGAAGCTGCTTCAAACTCTCAATGGTGAGTTTATCTTAGGCTCTTCAGTATTGCTCGTGGTTTCTGTGAGTCCCTTCACGTAAAGTCAAACACATTTATGACCACTGAGAAATATGTGTGGTGTGTCATGGTTGTAGAATTTACTTGCAGAGAGAACAGAGAATGTGATACAGATTCAGGACAATGCGAGAGAAGGAGGTCCCAGGCCTGCAAAGCCATGTGAATTAGCACGTTCCCCATCCTGGATGAATGAATAATATATGTAACCAAGCTGTGTCAGCTATGATGCTAAATATTAGACACTACCCTGCTCACTGATTGCCTTGGTTGTTTGCTCTGGTGTAGTGAAGCTGCTGTTGACATCCCAGATGAGTGACTGTTGAGGCCCCTGCTACATTGCATTGTGGTTCTGCATTCAGACCCTATTCCATTTTCTGAGCTCACCTCTCAACTGTCTTCCTTATGGGCTTTCTGCCATTGAACCATCTTTGCCATGGAATGGCATAGCTTGTATTTCTACTCTGCATTAGCACTTAAGGAGCTCAGATGTCTGACAGAGTGCCATCAGAAGTTCTCTTTATCTTCTTTGTGGCGTTACATGTGAAATCCTGTAAAGAAACATTGAAGTGCTAACTACAATTACTGCCACCCAGCTGTTCTTGTCCAGCAAAGGAGACTGATTTGGGGGAAAATACATTTTAAAGTTTTTGTTACTCCCAATCGTTTTTGTGGGGTTTTTTTGGCTTTGCAAAAGTGATGCTTCACAGGTTTTGTCTTTTCATCTTTTCTTTCAGTAGGTGAATACCTTTCATTATCTAATAAAAGTCACTTTACAAGAATGAGTAAGAGAATTGAAACAAGTACTAATTTGCATGTAATAAATTTGCTTGTAAAAAATTGGGTTAACTTGTGATTAGGAATTGTTTGCTTTTAGTCTGTTGCTCTGTTTGTTTCTTTTCACATAAGGAGGGGGAAAGGAATTGGTGTTACTGTAAGGGATGTAGTTTGTCAAACGACTCAGCCTAGTTATGGGAAGTTTTGAGTAAACTCTGTTTAGTTTCACATTTCAAAGGCTGGACTTTCTGAAGGTCACAGAGTCAGTGGCATAGAATCAGGCTGATATCTGCTAAGAGATCCAAGAAATGAAAGACAGCAGATAAATGGACTTCAAAAGAAAACTGAGTATGGCACTCTTCACAAAAGCTTCTTCCATCATTGTGTCAGCTTTTCTACAAGAGCAGTGCATGCACACGATGACATGCAAACAGCAGTGTTCAGAAAATGGGTGATCAAGAAGTTAGCAGCACCTGTCACTGACAAAACTGGTACAAATGCTATTCTTTAGTTACCTCTCAGTTTATTTTTCCTATTTTGGGAAGAGTTTCTGAAGACATTCTGTGATGTCTTCTTTGTTTCATCTGTAGGAAACTGTGACAATGCCAGTGAATCACCACGGAGTCAGTTGCAATGAAAGAGAACATTCCCAGGAACTAGATGTTAGTGCTTTGGCTGGTATTTCAGAAGAGATTTGCAACATAGTCACTTCTGCCATCAACAATTGTATGGAGTGGAAATCAACAAGTTGGACCAAGAGCAGTCCCAGAGACCCCATCAGTAAGACGGCAGAGCTGCTGTGTGTGTTTCATGAGTTACTATGTCGTAAATGGTTGTTGTAGAGTATGTAATTTTCTGTTGGTGTAGCTATTCTTTCTAATCTACAAAACTTCAAAAAGTCTGGGAATGGTTTCACGCACAAGAAATTTGATAAGAGAAACTAACCTTATCCTGCAGCATCAAAGTCCTTGGCCTTGGTGTCCTCCTGTCTCTAAACATTTCACTTGTTCTGTGACTTCACCTCATCTTGAGGTGCTGAGGATGAAATCTCTGAGAGTTACAATAAATCAGTTTGCTGCTGCTTGCAAGTGAATAGGATTTCTGTCCTATGTATTTAGGATTAAAAAGGGATGACCTTTACTGCCCCTGCTTCAAGGGACAGGCATAGACACGTAACCAAGGGCATGACAGAGAAGAAAGAGGAGAGCTTTCCTCTGTGATGCTCTCTCTTTCTCCTTCCCTCAGCATTGTGTTGAGGAGCTTCAGAAGGGATGCAGGTGAGATTCTAGCTGCTTGGGCCTGGCAGAAGCAAATATAGCTGTTGTGGAAGATCTTCTGTTTCTTTCAGTGCATTAACAGCCAATCTTACAGACTTGGTCATGTCTCAATACTGCTGTGCCCATAAACACCAAGGTCGAGGAATTACTCAGAGTTGGGGGGATTTTGCCAGGGATAATGCATGTGATGATCTTTTCTGAAGAAGAGCGTCAATAGTGCGGTGTGTTGCAGTCACACAGCTTCTTAATCACGAGGTTTTACACAACAAGGGTCAAAACTGGAGGAGTAGTACAAGGAAATTGAGACAAATCTGTGAATTTTCACCACTCCAGGCAGGCAGAGGAGTTGTCTGTCTCTCTAAATGATATTTAAGCATTTCTGCAGCTGAATGCCATTATCAGCAACAACATTTTGAATGAATAGCCCTACACACATATTTTATGACTGCAACACGAATAATTGCGAATGCTCCTCAATCTTCCTCTATCCACTTCTCTCTCCCACTTAGCCTAAGCACAAACGCTTATTTCAGGGCTAAAGATATACTATTAAATCACTTCTGGCATTTCTTTGTTGTTGCCTAATGAAGTCCGGGTTGATGGATTAGAGGGAATTTTTACATAAGCCCTTGCTCAGACATCGTTGTAGGATTGGAAGTGGGAAGCAGTTGCAAATGTTAGCATTTGTCTCTGAAGTTTATTTAACTGCAAGCTTGAATGTCTGCGTGGTGTATGGGGCTTTGTGTCCCCCCACCCTGTTTTCTGAGTCCCAGTGAAATGTCACAGTTCCAAGGACGGTGGGGTTTAAAGGGCAGCCACGCTGCTGTCCCTGCCGAGCTAACAAAGGGCCTCTGTTTTAACTTGTTTGGAGGTAGAGGTCCCACCAGGGACGTGCCTGCTGCTCCTCCTGGCTTTCCCAACCCTTTCCAAACACTTTTACACTCTGCTTCTTTCATTAATTGGATTATTTGCTTTTTAAGCTTGTTGCTGAGCCTGTCAAATTGGCCCATGCCTGGTTAACAAAGCCTGAAATAATTGTGACTAAGTCAAAGCAGTGCTGAAGGGGGAGATCAGCCACACAGACCAGGCTAATTTCCCAGCCCTGCTGAGTGTGCTCAGTGCTTGCTGGTTTTATCCAGGTGTCAAGGAAGGTCTTGAATGGTAGCCAGAAGCTGAGAGCATGTCCCCTTGCTACCCAATGGCCTGGTGTTCTGTCCTCTGTAACCTGGGCTAATCCAAGGATTTGCAGACACTTAGGGATGAAGTGGTATTCCTCTGAGAAATCTGGAAAGTCTTCCTTCGCTGTGTTGTTCTTATCCTAAGGAATAAAAATGGTCAGTTCAAAGTGGGGGTTTCGTGTGTTCAGTTGCAGTTTAGGAAGGCAAGACACTTATGCTCTTAGAAGATCAGGTAGGTCAGTGAAGTGCTGTAAATTCATAAGACCAACAGATGAGGTAAATCTGCTTCTGTAAGTACAGAAGATAATTTCAACATTGTTAACGCCTGTGACTGCCCAGACTACAGCTGGTTTTTACTTTGCTCTACTGTGCAAGTTTCCACGTTAAAAAATAAGATTAATCTAATTTTTTCATGGCAGAAGTGCTTTGGGTGTAGTCTGCTGTTCAGAAAGCAATCAGATTTTTCAGGATTAGAAGCAGCTGAGGAATGTCATCCTCATTAAAACCTTTGGGATCTAACAGCTGTGAGACCATATGTCAAGTATCCCTAGACCTGACTTTGCTTACTGAGCTGCAACTGAGCTTGCTGGGTGAAGTAAAATTCCACATTTTGCAGATGGAGGCACTAGGGAAAATTCTTCAGGTTATTGAATAGATTCACTGAGTTGGTCTTATTTGGAGAATATAATTTTATGAGGCCAGGAGTATTGTTTCAGGTATAGATTGTGGCAATGTAACTAATGTTGTCGACCTCAATTACGTTGTATATGGTTGTAAAGGGAGAATGGCCCCAAAGCCATGTTGTCTTTGCAGGAACATTTCAAGGAAATCATTCTTGGTAACATTTTTTTAACTTGTAAGCTAGGCTTATTCTTTGCAGTTACCATGGTAAATGCTTAATGCACTCTTTATGGGCAGAACAGGCAAGAGCTAACACTGTGGGAACTCTATGTTTCACTATTCCATGGTGATGCTTGTTTTTCAGAGGAGGATGCATGCAGAAAATCTATGTGCGCTTCGGAGTAAGAATTCTTATTAGAAAGTTGTTTGGTGTTGTATTCACCTGGGCTAACATGATGGTTGTTGGCCACTATTTTCCTTTCCTGTTGCCAAATAACTTGTAAATAGTGAATCATAGAACCATAGAATCATAGAACAGATTGGGTTGAAAGGGACCTTAAAGATCATCTAGTTCCAAACCCCCTGTCATGGGCAGGGACATCCCTCTAGATCAGGTTTCCCAAAGCCCCACCCAGCCTGGCCTTGAACACCTCCAGGGATGAGGCATACACAACTTCCCTTGGCAACATGTTCCAGTGTCTCACCACTTTCATGGTGAAGGAATTCTTCCTTAAATCAAGTGTAAAGTATAAACTGCCCCTCTCCCGTTTATACCCAGGTCCCTTGTCCTATCACCACAAGCCTTTATGAATACTCCCTCTTCAGCTTCCTTGTAGCCCCCTTTAAGGTACTGGAAGGTCACTGTAAGATCTCCTCTGAGCCTTCTCTTCTCCAGGCTGAACAAGCCCAACTCTCTCAGCCCATCCTCCCATGGGAGATGCTCTAACCTTCAGATCATCTTTGCAGCCCTCATTTGGACCCATTCCAACAGCTCCATATCCTTCTGATGTTGAGGATTCCAGAACTGGACACAGTACTCCAGATGAGGTCTCAGAAGAGAGGAATAGAGGGGTGGAATCATCTCCCTTGACCTGCTGGCCATGCTACTTCTGATGCAGCCCAGGATATGGTTGGCCTTCTGGGCAGTGAGCACACACTGTTGGTTCATGTTGAGCTTCTCATCAACCAGCACCCACATGTCCTTCTCTGCAGGGCAGCTCTCAACCACACCATCCCTCATTGTGTACTGAAACCAAGGATTTCCCCAACCTAGGTGTAGGACCTGGCACTTGGCCTAGTTGAACCTCATGAGGTTCGCACAGGCGCCCTTCTCCAGCCTGTCCAAGTCCCTCTGGATGACATCCCGTCCTTCCGGTGTGGCAATTACATCCCTCAGCTTGGTGTCATCTGCAAACTTGCAGAGGATGCATTCAATCTTTCTGTCAATGTCATTGATGAAGACATGAAACAGCACCAGTCCCTCTATGGACCCATGAGGGACACCACTAGTCACAGATCTCCATCTGGACTTTGAGCCATTGGCCACTACTCTCTGAATACAACCATCCAACCAGTTTCTTATGCATTGTACTGTCCACCCACTGAATCCATATCTCTCCAATTTAGAGAGCAGGATGCTGTAGGGGACTGTGTCAAAGGCTTTACAGAAGTCTAGATAGATCACATTTGTCAGTTTATCTGTGTCCACTGCTGTGGTTACCTCATCATAGAAAGCCACTACGTTGGTCATAGAAGATTTTCCCCTGGTGAAGCCGTGCTGGCTACCATTAATCACCTCCACATGCTTTAGCATAGCTTCTTGAAGGATCTGTTCCTTCATCTTCCCAGGCACAGAGTTCAGGCTGACAGGTCAGTAGTTCCCAGGGTTGTCTTTTCTACCCCTTTTCAAAATGGGCACAATCTTACCCTTCTTCCAGTTAGCAGGGACTTCTCCTGATTGCTATGACTTTTCAAATATTGTGGAGAGTGTTTTGGCAATCACATTGGCCAATTCCCTCAGGACTCTGGGATGCATCTCATTGTGTCCCATAGATTTATATAGGCTCAGGTTCCTCAGGTGGTCATGAACCTGATCCTCCTCTACTGTGGGAGGGGATTTACCCCCCTGGTCACCATCTTGCTGTGCCATGACCCAGGAGGGGTAAGGAGAGTGGTTATTTGTGAAGAGTGAGGCAAAAAAAATGTTGAGTACCTCAGCCTTCTCCTTGTCCCTTGATACAAGATCATCATTTCCAACCATCAGTGGGGTTACATTCCCTTTGACCTTCCTCTTTTGATAGATGTACCTGTAGTAGCTGTTCTTGTTAGTCTTTACTTCCCTTGCCAAGTTCAGCTCCAGTTGCACCTTGGTCTTCCTGACCTCATCTCTACATAACCAGGCAGCATCCCTTTACACATTCCAGGTTACCCACCCCTGCTTGCACTGCCTGTGCAGTTCCCTCTTCTTCTTTAGTTTAACCAGCAGGTCTCAACTCAGCTACACCAGTCTCTTCCCTTTCCTTCCTGATTTGCTAAATATGGGGACTGAGCACTCTTGCTCTTTATGGAAAGCATCCTTAAGTATTTGGCAGTTCTGTTCTGCCCCCTTGTTCCTGAGAACCATGTCCTCGGGGGTCTTATGGAATAACTCCTTGAAGAACTGGA
>WAAB01021625.1:0-233834 GCA_013389865.1 Piaya cayana | reverse complement strand
TTACTTAAAAGGCATTTTGCACAAGTTTCTTACTACTTTCTTTAGGCCTAAGTCAAGCTTTATTTGTTCAAAATGCCAGCGCCAGACTTAATGGACTTAATGATTCAGGAAACACATTGTTTGGCCTTGTTCTTTGCTTCCCATGTACAGGGTTGCTCTTTGCCTCTCGCATCCTAGGGCACTGGGGAAAATGCAGGTGTTGTCATTTGGTGATAATGAGACATTGACTTAGCAGATGTTTCCCATTGCTTAAAGTGTTCTTTCTAACCCATGTGGTCCTGTCTGCTTGGTAGTCCTGAAATACCACGTTTCCTTCCCTGTGCTCCCAGCCAACTGACAAGTATGGCAGTGCTGCATCCTGAGGAGCTTCACTGAGGAGGTGATTGTCTTCAGACCTGCCTTCTTTCTCAAGCTAGCGGTGAGGAGTGGATTAGGGGTCTCTATGGCTTGTTTCCAAATTTCCTGCAGTGGGATTCTCAGGGAAGGCATGTTTCTGGCACGCATTCTTCCCTCTTCACTAATGCGCTTTTGGTGGTGCTAGTAGCCCACTGGTTTTTCTTGCCCTGTAGTCTTGGGTCTCAGCAATTGTCAAGGGAAGACAGGAATGAAAATAAGGTGTTCTCCAACAAAGGCTTGGAAATTGTTTGTGTCCTGGTACAGATGCAGCACAGTTACAAGGCTGTCAGTCAGCTTGTATAGGAGAAGAGGATGTTTTTGTTGGAGAACCTGCTGTCCACGATTTATTCCTCATATTCCGTGTGCCGTAGGGCACAGCTCATAGGCACTGCCAGAACTTCTCCTCTGCCAGATTCTTCTAAAGCAGATGGGCTGTGAAGGATATATATGTTAAGCTATTGGCAGAGGGTAGCTAACACTAAGCTGTTAAGAGTTTGTGGCTGAATGTTATTACTGAGAGAGGTCCCCTAGTAAAATGTACGTGGTTTAGGATTTCACATGCATCTGAAATCATGGTGCAGACATTCTTAATGATAATGAATACGGGCAGTCAGACTGTAGACCAAAACTTGTCCTACCGTGGGAAAATAAGGATTGAATGTTAGTAAGAGTGGGATGCTGAGCCTGTGCTTCTGTTTCACATACATGAATGGACACTGAGAAACATTTCTGGGTAAGCTCTTAAATTCATTCATTCTTCTGTGTGAATGAATCAAAGAACATTCCTCTGCATCTCTCCTTCCAAACCTCAGGTAGACATGGAGTTGGTGCAGCCGCTTTCCTACCACCTTAGTTTGAAGTTGAGAGGTTTTGAGGCTTCAACAGGCTCTACTTAGCTAGTCGTTGCAGCTTAACGTCATCATTGAGCGTGGAGCTTGGTAAGTGGGTATGTCAGGATTTAGCCAGCGTATCTACCTACTGCAGGAATATTTCCAGACTACAAAGATTAATAAAGCTAAAGCAAATGGCATTGAATTATTTTATTATGGTTATCACTTCCAATATAAGTCCAGCTTGAAAGAGAGTGGTTGGTCTCTCTGCAATTCTGTTTTCTTCTTTGGCTTTTTATTCCTAACAGAATTAAACTGGAAGACTCCACAAAAAAAAACATGGGGTTGACTTTATTGTGAAATGTAGCATTTTAGCTATTAGTGAAGTGTTCGGTGTGTTGTGCTCTGAAGCCAGGTTCTCGTATATGAATGCTGATACGAGCATAAAATAGCTTAACAATAACAACAAATTGGAGGATCATCACCAGAAGTGATTGATAGTCCATCGTCAAAATGAATTTCATATCATATATTTTCTGCCCAGGGAGTACTCTGTGTGGGGGGCCTAAAAAATATTATTCTGTTTCATTTTATTGTTTTCTTGTTGCTGTTGGCAAATTCCTAACCTGCTGTCGGATTCTACTGTATTAGGTTGCAGAGGGAGAAAAATAAATAGTGAGTCTTTTAAAAAACAATCTTTTATTAATAGGGAAGGGATTAAAAACAAGCAAAAATCCATATTTTCATTAAATGTTTCATGAAGCGCCCTTGTTTTGTGGAAACATTTTAAAAATATTTGTCAGAGAACCAGGTTCTCGCAGGCTTGACTGTACTTGCTAAATATCAAAATATTCCAGCATGGGGGAAGAGCAGGTGTAAAAAAACCACTCTCTGCGTTTATTACTTGAGGGGTTTCAAAAGTATTCTCGCAAAACTTACCTCCGCCGTGTTGGTGAGATGATGGATGCTGTTGGTTGTAAGCCAGGATTGTATCTTGAGGCCCATGAGCAGGCATGGATGCTCCGCAGAGGGATGCGGGTGTGTTGGGTCCCATCCCCAGCTGGTCCCCAACTGGGGCTGTTGCTTTGTTGGTATCGCTGGCAGCGCTCAGCAGCTCTGCCCCACTGCCAGCACAAAACTGAGTGGGGGAAGATTTTCTGTAAGGAAAACCAGCGTGCCTATAGCAAACAAACAGAGCTGAAATCGCTTCACAGACAGCTTTTCGTAGCCTCCCTTTGTTGGCTGGGAAATACAGTGGGAACATCCACTCTGTGCCGAAGCCGAGTGCATTCACTTAAGAATTTTACCACCCAACTTCTCAGTACTTTAAAGGCAAGATTAATGAGCACTTTATCCAGCGCATATGAGCTGCCTATCAAGAATATTTTCAACAGTGCACCAGTGATACACCGCAGATAGTGCTGACAGAAGCTAAAGTGAAATGTCATACTTTCAGATCTGACGCCGTGTGCATTTGGAAGAGGGCCTGTACTGCCTTCAGAGACTGACAGCTAAATCCTTCATTCTTTCAGCTTCCAACATATGGCATGAAGTAGGGTGTGAAAGATAAATTTCTTTGGATAGGTGCAGAAAATATGTGCAACGTTTTTACTGGTTGGCTGCATGGGAAGATCAAAACAGACGTGTTTTCTGAGAGCAGAAATGTAAAGCTTTGAAATCCAACATCCAGATTGCCTGTATTAATGATGGGTACCTACTCGGAGGAATTAATAGCCTTCTCCATAAGCTTGGCAATGACCACTTGAGAAAAGAAGGGTCGGTGAGGCTGCAAGAGCTCCCTGGCTGCCCTCAGTTGCCTTGTGCCGTAGTAACTGGTAAATTAAAGAGTTGGTGGAAAGTTCCAAGGATGACTCAACTTTTCTTTACATCATCAGAAGGCGTCCACGAGGCCTCATAGATCCGTCTGCATAAGCTGTGTGTACGTGTGCCACACGCTCCTCAGCTATTTCTGGATGTTGAAATGGGATTGACTATAAAGCAAAACAGTTGGTCTTAATCATATATTATCCTGATACAACCCTGTCAAAAACTTGGTATGTCCTTAATATTATCTTCCTTAAAGATTTCATCTTTACAACTGAGGGAAAATGCTTCATATAGGTGGGTGGTTTAGCCAGACAGAAGATTAATATTTTATCGTGATTAACTCAAAGTAAACAGATGTTCTCTGATGCCAATATTGCTAAAAACTATATTCATAACTGTATATATATAGAATCAATGAAATTTATTCTCTCAGGAGACTCAAGCTATTGTGAGTTTGCAGGCGAAGTAACCAGGCAGACATAGAAACCAGTTCATAAATATATGATGATGATATAGAGAATGTGGAAATTGAGAATGAAAAAAAGTACTTTCATATGATTGGACTCGATGATCCGGTGGGTCTCTTCCAACCTGGTTATTCTATGATTCCATGAATCATATTGTCCAGAATTAAGATATTTTTAAAAATTACACTGATCAGATATGTCTCTGTTTTTCAGGCCTCCTCCCTTATCCATCTCTTCCTGCCCATCCACAGACTGTTCTGTTAGTCTGACATTCAGTAGGACAGGATCGACTTTTTGCTCCACTTCTGTGCTTCTCCCGTATAACAGCTCCCCTTGCCCATCGGTGTGGCTCCGAGAATGGTACCAAAGTGTCTGGCATGCAATTTAAAGGAAATTCTCTGACATACGTTTTCAATGAATAAATATGTTCATTCCTCTCCTCTGTAAAAGTATCTCTGCCATGAGGCCGTGGTACCTATGGATCACAGCAAGTGCTTTAGATGAGCGTCAGTTTTCCCAGGTGTAGAGACAGGACTGACCAAGAAATGCAGGGATTTCTGGAGCCCTGAACCTGTGGGAGCTCTGCTCCTGGAGGGAGGCAGGCAATGGACATGATACAATTTACTGGAATGGAAATTGGGAATAACGCCAGTGAAATCCATGAATGCGCTGCTATTTAAGATGACTGAAATTACACTCCAGCTGCATTTGTGGATGTGTGCCCCGGCTATTTGCTGTAATAACCCAATGGAACAGACACCTTTGAGTGTATTCTTCTNGAGCCAGCTGTAATTCCATGTTGGCAGCCGCCGTCAAATGGGACTAACCCAGCACGAGCTTCCAGTCCCTGCTGATCCAGGCTGACTCTCGCTGGGTGGATGAAGTAGGAAAATACTCTATCCCGCTGTCAATTTTTACAGCCTGATCCCTATCCTAATGTCTAATTTAACAAATCAGGAATGCAGAGGAAGATGATGTAAGTCATGGAATGTCCTATGTCCACTTCTCATCTACGATGTGAAACTTGCTGTCTTTCATTCTAGATCTAATCTGTTTAGAAGTGGTTTAACATATAGCTTTGCCATTTGTTTTTGAAAAACATTGAAGGCAACCCCAGAACGTTTCTTACAAAGCTTTTTGTGATATGTACCTACAATCTAGAACCCAGTCTCATTTTAACTCTCTTTTAAATTGCTGTCAGGAGAAGGAGTAGAATTGGTTATAGCGAATTAAAGCCTGTGCTGGTGTCCTCCTAATAGCAATGTATTAATGCCAGTCTTTTGTGCTTGAAAGCATGTGATGGTGGGTAAATCTGAAGTTACTTTTGTACAGCAAAGTTTGTAGCTGGTGGGGTAGATGGGAACCCATTAAGCTTCTTCAGGCATCTGGAATAGCACCTGGTTATCTTCATTCTCCTAGTCATGGGATATTCCCCTTCAAATCTAGGTGCAAGCGTAAATCCAGTGCAAATTTAATGAAAGTATTTTAGTGACCGTGTGAAGAGAGGCCTGGCTGGAAAGCTTTCTTTTGCATCCCCACTGGTGCTGGAGGGGACTGCAGATCCCGGAGGGACATGCTGCGATTACGGACTGCCCTTTCTTCCTCTCTGTTCTTCCGTGTATCTTAGTATTCTGACCTTTAGGCAGGCTGGATGCTGAGCTGTGACGGAAGCTGTGCGAGATGTAAAAGCACCATAAGCAAAGAGAATCATGCAGCTCATTGATTTTTGCAGTTTGTGCATTTGCCAGCGTACAGCAGCGAGGAGTTAGTGGCACATGCTGTTTTCTTTCTTTTTAAAAAATGAACCTTTTCAGAGTCAAAGGAACTACACAAACAGCAAAAAGACCATGAAGGAGGTTAGTGAGCTATTCTGAGAAACGTGCAGGAAGTGATTACTGTTGGCCATAATGTTCATAGTACTGTAGGCATTAATGTATGTAATTCAAAAATTACAGACCATTAAGGCATGCATGGATGCCAGCTGATTGCATTGTGCTGCTCCTTTTCTTCTGGAGGTGTTGAGTCATGGCCTTTCTGCATGTGCAGAGTCTGTGATTTGGCTACCGGTTCTGCTGACTGGTAGCTCCGGTTCCATGCAAAGCACAATTTGAATGTGAATATTTCTTAGAGTGACACCCAGAGTCTTGGAAAATGGATAAAAATATAGACCACAGGATTAAGTTTCTTACAAAGAATAGAAGCATCATTTGTTGTGGATCTAGATGGACTGTGAATAATGATATACTTCTCAAGAAGTAGAGTGGGGCTTACTGTAGCCTGATTACACAATTAGTTTTTCTCATTGAAGAGATAACTTGCAAGGTCATCTCCATGTTACAGAGGTTAGCGGATACCCCAGTTTGTCAGTTGTTCAGACTGAGCTTGTGTGGAGCAGGCTAACTTCACTGCTTCTTCTCTTTGGCTTGTTGGATTTCAGGATGCTCAAAGCATTTGGCTTCCTGGAAACTAGAGGGGTTGAAGTGCTTCTCTAAAAGAGTTTCAGCTGATACGCTTGCAAGGTTGTTACCCTGCCTAGAAAGTGGGATAAGCAGCTTTTTATTCACTTTTCTTACTCAGCTGAAACTTTAAGAACTAATGTAACAAATAATTAAAGCTAGAATTTTCAAAAGATGTTAAGCCAATTAGACTCAAAATACAATGGAAAGTCAAGGTGAGTTAGGCTTCTAATTCCCTTAGGGTCTAATTTCCAATGAAGTCTAGGAGATTATGTTAAGCCTGTTAATGCAATATGAAATTATAAGTGTTTTATAAAAAATTATCTTGTGTAGCAATCAGTTTACTTCAACTTGGCAATGCTGATTTTTTTCAATCAAGGGAAAGACAAGCGAAAGAAAAGCAGTAGAAATTGTCTGGCAGTTAAACCTGGCAATAGAGAGATTTAGTCATGCTCCTTTGGAAGGCAGAGATCTTTTATGGAAGAAGCTTATTATGGCTATAATGGCTAAAAGTAATTTGTGGTTTTTCGGTCGTGGATTGCTCTGGGGGCTGGAGACCCTCTCAGCCTATTGTTCTATGGCCCTGGGAGCTCTTAGTTGTGCTACCAGGAATTTCTTCAGCAGCCCATACCCAGTCCAACAGCCCCATCCAATGCCAGCACCTTATCCACAGTGTCTTCTGTGTGGGAGACCACAAGTGCGCGTTTGGGAACTGTCTTTCCCATGCCTGCACTAGGAGAGTTCTGCTAGAACTGGGATTTTAGGAAAATACTGTCTGTGGCAACCTGTGCTGCATCAGAGAAGCAGAGTGCAGGCAAAAATCTTGTCTATGACACCATTCAATTATTGTAATCCGTATGTTGTCTCCTGAATCCTAGACAACGTCACCGACTAACATGTGGAGTGTAAAATTCCTTAAGGCAGCTCCGTTAAGTTTGGAGTTTCGGAAACCAGATGCATAATGTAATGGAATAACAAGTTCTTACATGCCAGCTGATCTCTGATGGCTGTTTGCCTTCTGTACCTCATGGCATAGAGTAATCTGGCTTTGGTGAGACTACGGTGAAGTCGGAGAGGTTATCAGACTGGTTTCCACCCAGCACAGCCTGTTTCGCTGCTGGTGTGCTCTCACATTCACTTGTTGCACACACTGGTTGGAGACTGCCAGGCAGCGTGTCCAAAGTGGCTGCATTAGAGTCATAGAGTAACCAGGTTGGAAGAGACCCAACGGATCATCAAGTCCAACCATTCCTATCAAACACTAAACTATGTCCCTTAGCACCTCATCCACCTGTGTCTTAAACACCTCCAGGGAAGGTGACTCAATGCCCTCCCTGGGCAGCCTGTTCTGGTGACCAGTGAANCCTCTCAGCTTCCTCTTCTCCAGGCTAAACACCCCCAGGTCTCTCAGCCGTTCCTCTTGTTCTCCAGCCCCTTCACCAGCTTCGTTTCTCTTCTCTGGACTCGCTCCAGAACCTCAACATCCTTCTTATGATGAGGGGCCCAGAACTGAAGACAGCATTTAAGGAGCGGTCTCACCAGTGCTGAGTACAGAGAGAGAAGAACCTCCCTGGCCCTGCTGGTCACACCGTTTCTGATCCAAGCCAAGATGCCATTGGCCTTCTTGGCCACCTGGGCCACTGCTGGCTCATGTTCAGTCACTGTCAACCAACACTCCCAGGTCCCTCTCCTCCAGGCAGCTTTCTAGACAGACTTCTCCTAGTCTATAGTCTAGAATGGTTAGTCCTGAACTCTGCACCTCATTAATTATCTGCCCATGTGCTGCAGCTCTTGCGTGCCCTGGACATTTCCCACGCACAAGGATGCTGCTGCTTGTGCTGACCCGCTCCAAAATGTGTGCAGGATGCATGCACGTCATGTGTTCATCAGTCACCAGAGAGCTTAAGGTGTTTAGTTCATCTGATTTTTCACTTGTTATCCTGATAAAAGCCTTGCTGAAAGCCAAAATGCTCAGCAACAGTATGAAGATGATGCCCACAGGCTTATTCCAGCGCACTTGCAGAAAAAACAGTGCTTTAATACAATATTCCGTAGTGTGTTTCTAAACTGAGTGGATTTTTTTTGTAAATACAGGAATCTGAAATCATCCCCTTCATATTTTCTCATAGCATGGAGAGCTGCATTTGAACATAATCACTTCTTATGTCAAAGCTTCAATTATATGATTTACACTTCTAAAATTAAACATGCAAGTACCAATAATAATAAAAAGTGTTCTGGTTAATTCTAAAATTAGTTCAACTAGGAAACAGATTAGTGTATTCTTTGTTCAAGTTTGGGGAATATTTTGCATAGAGCACTTAAGGCTGAAGAACGTCATCTGTAGTTTTTGTTCCTGAAGTGTCTGGAGTGTGTGTGTATTTAAACATCCTGTGACTTTAGTCTTAAAATTATATGTAATTGTGCATTTACTAAAAATACGGATGTATTTATTCCAACACATGGATGCAGATGTGAACTGCGTATGGGAGACAGAAAGTCCTGTATCGTTTTAGATCTGGATTGTAGATTCAGCATCTGTTTTACAGAGAAAAACACTGATGAGTTAAATTCTCCTCTGATAGGAAAGTACAGACATAGTTGAGCACGGGATGATCTGTGCTGCAACATCCCTGTTGTCTCCTTGTCGTTCAGGTAACCTGCATGTGTAATGTGGGTGCGTACAGAAATGTGAGCTCACTTTCCAAAGTCATCTTCAAAACACCCTCAGAAAAAGAGGGTTGGGAATCTGGGGAAAATTTGTGAAGCTTTTCAAAGGTCCTGTGATTAGGAATGACCCGTTTTGGTCTGCAGACCTCAGAGAGCTGTTGCAGGCACACAGTTTAGCTAAACCTGCAAGGGCTGCATGCAAACTGTTCTTTTCACCTGGATGGAATTAAAAGCTTTTGTTTATGTTTCTCTGTAATGAGAAAGGTAAAGATGAAAACTTAATGAATCTGGATATAAATTGTATGAGAGATGTAGTCACCACCATCCGTACCATGAGTTTTCTGGCAAAACGGCTTCATCAAGTGCTTACGGCTATTTTCCAATTTGTTATTTTACTTTTTGACTTTGTAGACATTCAGATTTTTTGCAGTTAATTATTTAGCGTACATGAAACTCTTGTGCTGAGTGGATTTGTGCTGTTGAAATTAAAGAGGGAAACAAAACAACTGTTAGTAATTAGACACATTTCATGTATCTGTGTACGCGTCTTAAAACAACAAAAAATTGTCTGTGTTTGCACTGGAGCCTCGGATTTGATAGCGTTCAGTAAATTTAATTATAGGCTACGGGAATTTTCAAAAGTCCCTGCATGTTTACGTATAGTTTACTGGTTTTCCCCAAAGCACTTTGATGGATTTTGCAATTTATCTTCAGATTCATTTGATTGGAATTCGGAATTCTCTGGTTACATCTGTCACCAGTTGTGTGGAGCGGGTTTACCCTACGACAGTTAACGTGGTGTATCCTTCGTACTCGCGTACATATGGTTTTCTTAGGTACCAATAATGTTTCTCATATAAGTTTCAAATGAGAATGGAATCAAAGAAACGGAGCTTTCTTAAGTCCCAGAAGATTTTTGAGTACTGCAGGCGTAGTTGAGGGGCTGAAGATAACAAGAGAACAAAGAAATCCAATTAAAATAACATTTCTTTTCAGCGTCCTTTCTTACCTGTTTTCGGTGAAATGCACAATCCTGTTAATTTTCTCCTGCATCATCAGGAGCCATAAAATCTGAGGCACTTCGGGCAGTTCTGGGAAGCCTTTTTGTAAAGAGGAAGATCTTTTCTACAGGAAATTCTAGAAAAGTCTTGGGGTTACATTTGCTCCAAGTACCCACTGGGTGTTGTTGCTGACCCCCAGCTCTAAAGTCCTGTGGCTTCTTGCTTGCTGGTCTAGAAATGCAGGACACAAGTTGATAGAGGAGCAGGACTCTACCTTGATTTATTCTACTCACAGCACCTCTTTTGCTAGAATTTACCTAGATAAAGTCTGCAGTAACTTAAAAAAACCAAAACCCAGCTTATTAAATCTGAATGCTTGCACTTTACCTGCTCATTCCACATCAGGACATGCAGCACTCTCCCAAATGAATATTTGAAACCCTGTAAAACAGCACAGCTGGGATTTCCTTACCCAACATTCCTGCTTTCAGCAAGAGGAGCACGGTTGCTGCTTTCTTCCCAAGCGGCAGCACATCCCAACCAGTGCTGCTGCTTGGAGTTGGAGGGCTCTTTGCTTTGGCCAAACCTCCCACATGTGGATTTTCCTGTTCCAGATNCAGGGGAGATTTAGGCTGGACATTAGGAAGAAAATTTTCACAGAAAGGGTCATTAGGCATTGGAATATGCTGCCCAGGGAGGTGGTTGATTCGCCTTCCCTGGAGGTGTTTAAGGGACAGGTGGACGAGGTGCTGAGGGACATGGTTTAGTGATTGACAGGAATGGTTGGACTTGATGATCCGTTGGGTCTCTTCCAGCCTGGTGATTCTATGGTTCCTGGTTCTGTCAGTATCTCTTTACTGATTTTTTTTGTAATGGAAATGGTCCTGTTGGATCCTGGCAGATAAAGCTTTTCCCTTCTCCTGTCCTGACATCAGGTGCATCCCCAGCGCCCTGGGGAGCAGCGAGCAGTCGCGAGGGTCACTGCGTTCTCTTATAGCAAACCTGTGATGATGACACAACTTCACAGCCAGAGAGATCCAACGGGCTGGCGCAGGGAGCGCACAGATCTGTTCCCGAGGATACCTCTGCTGCTTGTGCGGGTGATTCCGGGAATGACCTTCTGCATTTGAACACATTGTAGAGTGGCACTTGTGAGATGATCCCAGCAGTGTCTTTATAAATCTTAGCAGTACATGACAGACAGCAGTTAGCAGAAACAGCAGGACGTGAGTGGCCTTTGAGGCACTGCAAAAGGGATACCTTGACATGTAATCGTCAGCGAGGGAAAGTCGCTTGGGAGTTGCTTTTGTATCACTGCAGGGGAGTACAAGGAGCTGCTGAATAAAAAGTGGATTTAATCAGACTTACTTGGTGATATCCCTTCACCTCACCCTCCTGATTGCATCTTCGCAGTGAGGAGCTAGTTAATTTTAATGATAAAAGTAGAGAATCTCCTTATTGAAATTTAAATTAGGTTAATGACTAGTGATATGGCTAAAGGGGATAATTTACAAAACAGAAATCCCTTATGCAAAAGTGTGTGTGTGTGTGTTTTCAGGATTATACATGGAAATCCCTTAGTTTTGATTTGACTCATTTAAAGCCAAAAATCAAACACAAATATTGTTACCATTTCCAAGACTGAAAAAACATACCTCTTGAGCTTGTATTTTCCTCTTTGAAAGAGGAGGCTGCCTTTGAGCAGGCTGACCTCTTTCCTCCTTCCTTTCCTCCCCAGGATAATACCTGGATTGTGAGAAGGGCTCAACCTCTGTTTGCAAAGGAGGCTGGGGTCAGGTGCTCAGATGTTTCCTTTTCATAGCCGAAACCAGTTTTTTTAGAATGGAGCTTTCTTTGAGTCACCTGATGAAGTGACCGGGTTTACAGCAAGGTTTGAGTCGCTCGGGGCTGACCATCTGTCTGCATGTGTTGTGATGGGAATGCAGCATCTCTGATACGATGCCTTTAGTTATTTATTACCTGTGTTTCAGCAGAAACTGCTGAGATGCTGGTCTCTCTTGGCAATCTGGTCTTGGTTGTTTGTACTGGGCTTTTACAGCATGGCCAGGATGAAAAAAACATTATAAATGTAGATCCATTGTTGTAGTAGGAGAATCCAGCTTAAATCATGATGCAGGGTGAGCCAAGCTCATCTACATGCAATTGGTACACCCCAAAATACTCTCATACCCCAAAATGTTAGGAATGAGTGGAGCAGCAAAGGACTGATGAGCTGAATCACCAGCCTCAGCACCGTTTTTTCTTCTGCTCACAGTTCCCCACTGTATCCCAAGCAGGTTCTGCTCAGCTCTCCTGTGTCGATGCAGTCGAAGTTACACCCTTGTTGAGTAAATGAGAAAGAAATGAAGCATGTGGAAATGTGGGGAAGAAGGTGGGGGACTCACAGCTGGGTGTCATGACACAGCAAGTGGGTTTTTTTTCAAACTGATGGAGTGACATCAGTCACTCCTGTGTCCAGTAACGTGGGCAGAGAAGAGAAAACAAAAAGTAGTCAGGTGCACGAGCACCCAGACCATGTTTCCCTAAAACTTCCATGCCTCCTGCCCAGCCAGTACAAACTCGTTACCTTTCATGGGTGCAGGCAGGCTCCAGAGGTGAGCTGTGAAACACAGAAGGGTGGGAAAGGGGAGGCAGTGCAAAACTAATGACAAAATTTTGGGCTACCAGCTTATTAAAACAAGAATTTCCCATTCTTGCCTGTGTTAAGGGACACAAGGCTTTACATGTGGTGTCTCTGAGGAGTACATGAATTGCTCGTCTCCTTGGCATTTAAAACAACATCGAGACTAAGCGGTGTTCCTGTACTCTCCTGGTCGCTGGTGTGTCTGACTGCTCAGGCTTGCAGGAGAACATCGCTCCGACAGGTACTAATGGGCAGCACAGTCCTGAAATGAACATCAGTTTCCCATTAAAACCAAATGTTTCCTACTGTCTCTACAAGCTGTGGTGTGCATGAAATAAAAACCTCTGACATTTATGAGGTTCTTTACTATATAGAAGCAAACATTTACTTTTAGTGTCTTAATTTGATATGGGCATTTTACTTGCCTGGTGCTTTCAGTGACGTCTTTGAAGCACTGGAATGACATTAAAGCACCACGCTGAATTGCCGGTAATTTCTGTAACAAAACTCATTCTTTTCTTATCATTTCCCATTTTATGAACATGACATTGTGAATTGATTTGACTTCTGAGTACACTTAGGTGATAGCAATGCGTGCAGGTTTTTTTAAAGTCATCTCAAAGTAAAGTTATGCTACTTTCTGTCGAGTGGGAGACTGGAAAAAAAACATTTTAAAATAAATTAATTATGAGTTGCTGCGGCTTAAATGAGCACAGCGGTAATAATAAAGGTGGGTACTCTCAAACCTTTGACAAGCAGGGCTGTATATTTGCATCTCACAAATAAATACAATCAGGAGAGGGGAAATAGGAGTTATTTCAAGAATAGAAATTTAAATGGGCCAGTTAAAAGAGAAGAGGTGTATAAGATGGAACAATGCCAAGTCCTTAGACTGACATTAAAGCCTGACTAATCTCACCTGTGAACCTAAGATTTAGGAAATGGATGAAGAAGAGTTGCTGTTATAATGTGGGCCTGACCTATTCACACTTTTAATCTGTCCGTAATAGGCAAGTCTAGGAATGTTTTCTAAGGACAGTCTGTGAGTAAGTGTAGCAGTAGCTCAAATCAGAAAGAATGAATCAAAAAGACCAGAAAGTGTTTAAATCAGTGAAACCGTGAAATTGTGTCATGAGTGGGCACTGCTCAACTAAAAAATGCTTTCAGTGTCTTCTGCCTGTTTCCTCACGCCGTTGCCCTGGCTTCGAGTCAAGTATGAATAGAGATAAACCTTTACTGGTGTTAAAACATGCAACAGAAAAGAGAGTAGGGACTGTGTATCTTTTTGTTTGCAGCTCTGGGTGTACATGCTAGGATTACAAGATAAGCATAAGCCATGTTACGTGTTTTAATCTTCTCTAGGTGACAGGCTGTTTGGGGCATGGTGATTATGGTCTGGCTCTTGCATTGTGTACCAGGGATCTTCTACCAGCATTTAACAAAATAATGATGAACCGTGCAATAATAAATAAAAAATAGCATTCAGTGACCTGGAGTTCGGGGCTTATGGTCTGTTTTGGAGCTCTGCATCAAAACTGCTGTTGGGAAACGTACTGGGTTTTGATAGAGGTTTGGAAGCTGAAAGCTGTCTGCCTTTTTCCTCATGTGAATAATAGAGGAGCAGTTCATGAGTGGAAGAGCACTAGGAATGGCAGTGGCAGCAGTGTGCACTCTGCTTGGCTTTAAGGCAGCGGTGTTCCAGCTCTCAGCATCGCGTGGGATT
Source organism: Piaya cayana (assembly GCA_013389865.1). Lineage (NCBI taxonomy): Eukaryota > Metazoa > Chordata > Aves > Cuculiformes > Coccyzidae > Piaya > Piaya cayana. The sequence continues at coordinate 219,820 of WAAB01021625.1, read as the reverse complement.
GGCATTTGTCCACTGGCACTATTTGTTTTCACTTGATATGAAATGGTAATAGCTTAATGTTTCAGTGCCCACTTCAGAGGGGAGCTTCATGGCACGTGGAGTGATGTATTTCACACCAGTGTCCACTGTGAGAGAGGGTGGGAGTAGACTGGGGGAGCAGCTACTCCAAGTGGTATTCAGAAAACATCTGTGTAATGCAGGCTGCACTCTCAGCCCTCCTTGCTGGGTTTCTTCTTTCCCGTCTGGATCTCCAGCACTCGTGTAGCCAAAGTGAGCTTGGATAATGCTGTTGAAAATGTTCTGCATTTTCCCACGCAAATGACTTGGCTCCTTTTCCAGGGATAATGTCTCTCCTCGTGTGCTGAGTGAGAATCAAGAAGGTATGGCCTTAAAAACCAACCTTCCTGGTCACTCCCATTCTCTTGGAGGCTGAGGAGCATGAGCTCTGCACCTCCAGTGTATTTAAAGATCTCCAGGACATGCTGTACAGAATCAGGTGAAATCTAGTCCTTGATACTGATCATTTTTACTGTTGTCCCTCTAATGCACTCATCAATGCTAACTATTACTTACCAGATTTTGGTACCCTTCCTGCTGAAGACCCAAGGCGTGCAGCTCTGTAGGTGCTAGGACAGGGTACAGCTCACCACTAAACTTGAACTGGAAAAAACCTGGAAAGTGTTGTCCTGTCATCAAAGTATCATTGCAAGGGGCCAATTCCTGCTGCCGTTACGAGTAGGTGAGCTGTGAGACTTGGATCACTCACCAACACTTGTTAGAGGTACTGAGAAGTGGATAAAATTGATGTTTTAGCCAAGTACGTTCCAATGTGCTTTAAAATCTTCAGGATTAATCAGTGAATTGTCAGAGAGCTTCAGACTTATTACTTTCTAATAGCATTTTTTATTACTTACTAATTATAAGGTGAAGAAGGTGTGAGAGACAGCTAGCGTTATAGTTCCTTAAGTAAATTGGAGCACAAGGTCACAATAAATTGAAAAGTTATTAAGTGCGTACTTTGCTGGGGACGTAATGCTTATCATTATAAAACACAGGAATACAGATACTCTCCCTTTTTTTAATGTCCACAGATGGCACAAGCTAATTATTCTCATTTGTATAGCACCTTACACCTCTGTAGATTTTTTTTTCAGAATGTTGAAAAACAGATGAACACGTCTGTTTTTGTAGCTGTGTGAGAGTTTTTCATTAACAAGATCAGGCAGGACCATCTGTGTGTTCTAGTAAAAGTTTACCACCAACAGTGAATTCAAAACTTTCAAACAATGGATGAATGCATAATTTGTCGTGTGTAGACGCAGCGCATTGGCTGACAGCCGGCGCAGCTTAGTCACAGGTTCCTGAATGCATTTCTTACCTGTCTGGAGAGGAAAAAATGCCAGTCACATTCTCTGTTGTATTACTGACCGAACAAGGTGTTTAGGTGTGTGCCTTTTATGTAGGTACATGCATCCCCCTGGTCCACCTGCAGGCATCTCATTCAGAATTGTCGCTGGAGAGGAGCAGTCCCAAAGGACGCTGGCTCCGGAGCAGCAGCTTTCTCTCCTCTCCAGATTGGAGGAGTAGGAAGTAGCCTGGAAATCGAAGAGAAGGTGCAAAGGTAGTTTCACACCGTAGGTTATGTGGCTCCTCCTCTCCCGTGATGAGCCCAGCAGGAGGACAGGCAGCTGTGCGCATGTCTTGCTGAACACGTGCTGCACGGCGTAACCTCAGCCTCAAGAAAAGAGTGCTTGGAACCCAGTCGTGTTGAATACAGCTGCTGTTGGAACAAAATAAGAGCATGGAAGTTAATTGTCTGCTAACTGTAATTCTTTAAGAACATTTGCCCTGTCCTTTCGTGTTTCCCACGCAATTTCATGCTGCCCCGGCACTTTCTCACTCCCCAGCTGCCTCTCCCACTTTGCTTCTATGATTCTCTTGGGTTCAGAGCCAAGAAACAGAGTGCTTGAAGGGAGCCAACCTTCTAACTTCATGCAGGACCTTGTGCTACCCGTCTCACAGCTGCTGCCCATTCTGCGCCAGGGTGACTGCTCCCAAAACGTGGCAAACGCCTCACAAAACGAGCAGCCAGTGAGTCAGGCTCTTTGTGTCCCTGGTCCAGAGCTGCTCTGCAAGCAGGAGTTGTTGTGTGTGGCGAGCGAGGCTGGGGAGATAGTGCTCAGCTCAGGAAGTTGTTCAGGAAGGACAATAAACAGTGAAAACAGATGGGGGCAGAGATATAAAAAAATATATAAAATACACAGAGATAAAGTGCACGGAGATGTCTGTGTATTTTAATTTTATTTTGTCACTTGTAATTTCAACACATTGGACACAGCCTGGAGCGCTGAACGGGCACTTGACAAATAGGAAATCAGTAATTTGTAACCCTGATCAGTATCAACTTTTCCAGTGTAATCTCTGCCTTGCAGGTCTCCCTTCTGAGGCTGTCAACATTTGCTCAGAGGTCTATGGCTTGTTAGCTATAGATATATATCGCTCGTTAGAGGTAGAAATGTGTCTTGTCTTTCTGAGGGAAGCATTAACCATTCCACTCTGCAAATTAAGGGGTTCATTTAATGTCTCTTCCAACATTCCCATGAAAAATTGTGGCTCGTACGCATGCGCCCTCAGCCAGTCTCATTTTCACTAGAGCACACCAGTTTGAGAGAGTGTTTCATCTCAGAGTGTGGCTCTTTAATGAGAATGTGCCTTTGTGTCCTACATAATCCACATAATTAGTGTATTTTGGAGTCAGCTCAGATGGGATTTCTGAAAGCTCAGTGCATGGGCTACTCTCAGGTTTAGGTCTGTTCAGAAACGTAAAGATTACTCCAGGCTAACATGGGGAGCTTTTGACATCCCCATAGCCAGCGTGAGAACAAGCGTCTGGTGCTGCGTGGAGTGTTTTGCAGTTTGGCAACTGTCAGCTGGGCTTTCTTGGACAAAGCGCTTGACTTCTCTGCTTCTCAGGTTCCTGATTTTGTAGAGGGGGAATGGTGGTGCTTTTGCATCACAAAGAAGCTTTTCTGAATTTTAATTAATGACTGGCATGTTTTGGTATTCGGGGAAGAAGTCTCACTTGAATTATTGCTTTGTGAGATTATTGTTTTTAGAATGGCATGTGAAGAATTTCTTCACATATATTTCATCTTCCTGGTTCGTATGTCCAAAATGTAATTATAAAATGTTCCCTTAGGAAATAAAAATTCTAAGTGGACTCTTTCAAGCCACGCTTGAAATCTGGGGAGGAAGGGGGTGCTACTTTTGTTGCTTCTTTTGTTATTTTATTTGTAGCAGCGTGATACTTAGCAACTGTAGTTGTAGGCACCATTGTACTAGGAGCTATACAAAATGAACACAAAAAACTTGATCCTTGCCCTTCTGGGTTTGCCATTTCAGTGTAAGGTGAACTACATTTAGTGAACTGAGATGGTTGGATGGGATGAATTCTCAGAAAGAGAGACAATCATTTCTGCACTGCATTTCTGCAGTCACCAGGCATGTCTAGACACTGTCAGGACTTTTTATTATCTGCTCTGGTAAAGGAGGTGTTTTAAGGAGGGAAATACGAAGGCACCGTTGCCGCTGGCTCACCAGGAGCTATTCCCAAGTAAAAGGCAGAAAGGACAAAGCTACTTCGTTGAGGTTTCGAACGCACAGGTAAGGTTTAGCAGAAAGATGCTGAGTGGTTCAGATTCATATCTTAGAAGATGATTTTGCACATTTTTCAGTTGGGAAAGACCAAGCAGAAACCTTGTTTCAAAGGAAGCTTTGCAACCAACAAGACAGGCTGCAGGCAGGATGGCGAAGACCATGGATGGCTGCTTTCCGTGGGTTTATTGTCCATTATGCAAAACAGCCTTTCCACAATCTCCATATCGTTGTAAATTGGATCAATGGAGAGTTTGTGAGCTTTACCCAACGTGTTCTGTAAGGAAGATGGAGCACAAACCCAGGTTCTTAATTAATTTGATAGGAATGGTTGGACTCGGTGATCCGCTGGGTCTCTTCCAACCTGGTTGTTCTATGGTTCTATAGAACAAGACAAGCAAATGCCAAGGCTCTGGTGCCACAGGAGAGGAAGGAAAAGTGTTTGAAGGGCCAAAGACTGAGCTGCTGCTTGGTACCACAGAGAAAGGGGACTCGAGGGCGTTGAGGATATACTGATGCCTCCTACAATTTAAAATCCATATACAAAGTACACTTTGCTGCACTTTTTTGACTTGCCCTGTGTCTGTGTTTTTAGCGATAGGCGTGCTTCCAACTACCGCTCAGTTTCCTGCTTTCTCATTAAAACAAAGGCTAAGGACAGATCAAGTGTTAAGGTGAGAAGATGTGTCACAGGAAGAAAAGAGAAAATAGCAGCCCACAGAAACCCGTCCCAGTTTGATACTTATTCTCTGTGTTAAAACTTGAAAGGTGTTATTACCTAGAGCATCGTTCCTGTAGTTATCTAAAGGCATAATTGAGAATCATTTTGCAGACTGTGTTCTTTTGTATTTTAAATTAATTAAATAAAAATTATTTATCTGTGCCTTTACCCTTACTGGTAAAAAAAGTCCTCCAGTTACTTTTAACCGAGGTTCCCAGCCTTAATAGTTATGCTCTAAGATGATCAATAGCCTGGTAATAAGTGAGCTCTCGGCCTCCGTAAGAGCCGAGAATGTTACTATGGGTGTGATCATTGTAACTCGGTATTGTGGGATGATAAACTACCTTTTAATAGAACATTAACATTAATCTAAACAAGATTAGTGGAGCAAAGCATTGTACGAATAAGCTTGCTCAATTAAAACAGATGGTCTTCCATGCTAAATTCCATTATGTTAATAAAGCCTCCCTTGCATGCCCACACGCCTGCGCCTGCTCGCGTGAGCTCTCTTTTTTTTCCATTTGCAAGGAGTGTGGTACATATAAATTTGCTTAGCTTTGTGCTGCAGTACTCATTTTGTCATGTTTTACTCTGAGAGCTCTTCAGAATTTCATATTTATCAAATTATTTCTGAATGATTAACACAAGATCTTTGCATTTTCTTCTAATTACACGTCCATCATTAATCTTCACCATTTCTTTTGCCCCAAGCGTTGTAGAGAAGGTGGAGAGTGATGCGATTCAGCAATTAGAACCGGCTGTAAGCATGATTAAGGCTGTCTAAAACCAAGGGAGAAGAAAAAAATCTAAGACTGCAGCAACGTTAATGTGTAGTGTTAGCCAAAATTAATGATCAAACCTTGCATCCTAGCATCTTAATATTGTCTCAACCAAAATGACTTTACATTTGGAAGTAGCACACACTCATAATCTAATCACTATTTTTTTTTCCCCAGACAAGCTTTTACTGTTCATTACTAGAAGAAACAGAGTTTTGTTCCTTCAATAATTATTTTCTTCCAGGGCTGACACACAGCAAAATAGTCACGTGTATTAGGAGGCCTGAAGTTTTTCAGCGTTCTTTTAGATTCCTTGCTTTAAAGAAACCTCTTAAGGAGTAATTCCTCTCTAATGCAATCCTTTCAGCCCAAATCAGCTAAATTAAAAGGTGGCGTAAACAGACACGATCTCACCTTGTGTCTCCACACTCTGCCTCGCTCCTAAGAGGGAAGAGAATATTTTAGTATTCTATCTATGTAGAACTAAGCAGAAGAAATCACTAAATACTGTTTAGCTCAAGTTTTAAGGCTGGGAGAAAGCAAGATGTAAGAACAGAATTTCAGTTACTCCTTTCTCCTTCGCTTCTCCTAGTGTACTCTTTGCGGACTTGATCATCTTTTATCCGTTATTTGCCACTCGGTGTCAGAAAACTGTCTGTATTCACGACTAATGAAGAAAACCCTGGTCCGGAGGTTGCATTGTAGTTACTCACCAGTCCTTTGGATGCTTGTTGTTTAGAGCAGCCCTCAACCTGCTAGGTCACCGTGGGCTCTTAATTGTTCCCTGGCAGACCAGGTAGAGTGTTAAAAGGTGAAGTGATGGTGTTTGTCAAGTGATGTAATTTGTCACAATGAGTGCAGTTTGGCCTCGCCAAGGACCTTCATTCCTCTGTCTTCTCTTCAGTGAGCAGCTTGAAAATCAGACGGTGGCATATAGTGCCAAATGGAGCCAAAATTTTCAAGGCTACCACCAGCAAGCATTGGGGTGGAGGATGGAGAAGGCACAAATAACCTTCTGTAGCTCCTCTGCAGGATGCTGAATAGCAGGTGAATAAAATTCACAAATCCCACAGTTAATATTCTACCTTGTCTGAGATATTTGGTACTGCTGAGTTTGAAATTCCCTTTTAAATCAAGTCATGGGTTTCATAGAATCATAGAATCACCAAGTTGGAAAAGACCCACCAGATCATCGAGTCCAACCATTCCTACCAATCTCTAACCCATGTCCCTCAGAACCTCATCCACTCGCACCTTAAACCCCTCCAGGGAAGGACACTCAACCCCCTCCCTGGGCAGCCTCTGCCAGTGCCTAACAACCCTTTCAGTGAAGAATTTTTTCCTTATGTCGAGCCTGAACCTCCCCTGGTGGAGCTTGAGGCCATTCCCTCTCGTCCTGTCCCCTGTCACCTGGGAGAAGAGCCCAGCTTGATCAGAGTGATTCTTCTGTACCCAGACGAGAGGTGGCTTTTGAAAGAAAGTAAACTGTCACTAAAAGAATGGTCGTGTATGTGGTCTGTGTTTCAGATTTGAATTACTTTTTGGAGAAATACTATCTTGAGAGCCAGTCTGCTGGGTAGGTGTCAATCTAAACTTGGGAAACAGGATTATGGGGTGAACAGAGGCTATTAATTATTGACGGTCACTGGAAACCAGTTGATGGATGTGTATACCACTACTCAGTCCACTGTGACTTAAATGTAAATGAAATTTAATGTAAAATTATGTATGATTGACAACTCATTAACTGTGGTCTAAAATTAGCTAATATGCTGGTGGGAGTGTTGGCTTTTCATTTCTCAGGTTTCCACGGCCGGCGTTTCTATAAACTAGAGACTGAGATGTCTCTGATTTGTAACTCAGAAATATCAGCTGAATGGTAAAGATAAATGAACAGTGAATCACAGGAGAAAGGAGGAGGTGTTCTAGAAGTGAAAGACTGTTTCAGAGGATAAGGTTTCTACCCTTAAAGCTCATAGAGTTTGCAAGATAAGGGGTAGCTCATGAAGAAATATCCATTTGGTTCCTGGTAATAGTGAACACAGGGGCTTGGTAGGAGTCGTCAATCATTGTCAAAACCAGGCAGCGCCACACAAGGACGAGAGGTGTGTGAAGTGAGCTGCAGAGCAATATCTCAGTGATTTCTCTTGCACCAACTGAGCATAGCTGAACGGGATATTGGTCCTTTGCTGCTTAAGCAGCCAGAAATAACAGGGTAGAGAGCTAACATATAATATCTCTGCTCCGTGGGGGCGTTGTGTAGCGCAAATACCCGAGGAGAAGAGCTGCGTAAACATAAGACCACGGTTTTAAACAAGACAGCCTGTATTTTTCTTTCTGAAACTACTAGTCGGGGGGATCTTCCCCAGATGGTTACATTCTTCTCCACTACCTTTTCATTTTACTGCTTGAATCCCTTTGGTGCTCAAGGAAAGAAGCAGCTATCAAGCCAAGTGTGCTGCGGACAGGTGCCACGCAGGTGTCCTGGCAGGGCGTGCACAGAGGAGAGCTCTTCAGCCTTGCATACCCTGTTGCAAATCCTGTCCATGTGCCCCTGGTGCGGCTCCGTCACCTCATTTTCACCACATAAGGACACAGACCACTGTTTTCTGGGAAGTGCATTCACAGGAGAGACTAGAGCAAAGAAGGAGGACTTGTCCGTGCAGCCAGGTTTGACAAAAAAAAGTAGTTCATTTTTATTTGATTTTTTTTAATAAAAGTTTAAAAACCCATTAAGGTTAATGGTACTGATCTGAGTTATCCTCATTTGGGGCTGGTGGTGCGGCTGATTGGAGCTGAGTGTAGATTGATGTCTGCCTCGTCCTCCGTGGAAGAGTTTGCTTGTGAGACGGTTTCACCGTACCAACCTTACGCTTGAGTCAGACGGGAATGATGGCAAACGGCTAAGTAGAATTATTTTCAGCATAATTAACTGGTTTGTGCAGTGACTGATCATCACGCAAAGCCTATGCTTGAGCATAAAAATAATCAAGGCCACACATTTCAGCAGTGAAATATGGGCTATCTTTAAAAGCCCAGGACCCTGATGTTCCACACAGCCAAGATAAAGTTGTTAATGTATCAATGAGCATGAATCACAACAGCTCCTTGAAGTTCATATCCACTTTTGGACATTTTTCAGTAACTAATTCAGATGACAGTGTGTGGGCTCTGGCTAGTATTTAAATATGGAAAAAAAAATATTCTGTTTCGGGCATCACACTTCAGACAGCGCTATGTCCTTAGTATAAAACGGCTTATCAGAAACTTTTGGACGTTGGAGTAATCAAAGAAACAACTGGGTGAGCAATAGGAAGTCTCTTCAGACAGCGTGAGGGCCGTGGCTGCTGAAGTTTTCATGGCCGTTTATTTTTACCGAGTAGAAATATTGTCATACCGGAGCCGCAGAGGATTTCTCATGGTTAGTTCCTCATTTCTCCTCTGGCTTTTCTTCTTACGTTTTCTGTTTGCCCAGTGGTCTGTGTGAGTTGATCGTACTTTTTTTTTTTTAAAGGTCAGAAGCGTCATTAGAATTGTATTAATTGAATGAACTGAATAATATTTTTTCTTGTTTCTTATTTCAACTTTTGCCAAGTTTTTTATTAAATAAAAAGGTAGAAGTTGGTTACTTTTAATAGACATTTTGGGAAGTGAAACTTTTGGTTTTGATTAATTCCGATGTAGCAACAGGTAATAAACACAAAATTACTGGTTGAGGTACCATGTGTTCTCACTGCGTGGATGGAACAGGAGAGAAATTTAGGACTATTTTGTATTTCCAGCCAAAATTCTTCATTAAACCTGTGCTCCATCATATAATGTTATTTGGTCAATTCACTCATAATGTTGCAGGCATTAAAGGCAAAAAGAAGAAAAATTTCCCACGTGGGCTGAGTCAGTGACATCAGCCATTCCTATACCTGGATATTTGAATTGGTTTAATGGAGTCTGTTCATGCAAGTAAATTTTGTAGAACATTTTTGCTCTTTGTAGAGTTTCTTTTGTAATTTTGGTAGAATATTTTTGCTTTTTCCATAAAGGGGTGTCCTTTTCTGTTGTTTAGATGCTTGCTGGGTTTTTTCCCTGTCTTATCACATAGCAGAAAAGAAGTGCGATTAATTAACAACTTGAATTAATTGGAAAAAAACCTGAGATAAACAAGTACCCCTTCTTCCTCATCTTTGAATATTAGCTTAAATTGAGACTTGATCCACGATGAATAATTAATTAGTAAAAATTAACAGTGTGGTCATAGCACTGCGGTATAAATGAACGCATGCGTGTTCTGGGAGAAGATTTATTTTAGAAGTTAGGATAAACCTGAAGGTGTAATTTCATCACGTTCCTAACGAAGTGTTTACATTGAGCTAGACATTTCTGACAGCGGTGGCTGACAGTCCTCGCTGAGGCCGGGGCTTAGAAAAACTGCAAACGTGTGACTCAGAAGTGTTGAAGTGCTGCTGCCCATGTTGGTGGCAGCACGTAAAGAACCAGCACTGCATCCTCCTGGGGTTGGTGCCCACAGCTCCCTTCGCATCTGTGAGGAGAGGATGAGTCTCCAGCTCGAGTGTTGCCATCACTCTGTAGTCCCTATGGGTAAATGGTGTTCGTTGTACCTTTAGGCTGCTGCTGCCTGCGTAGTTCGTAAAAGAAGTGAGAATCAAGGTCTGGTCGGGCTTTCTTCGCTATCATTCATCACGCTCGTTTAACCTTTAAAATGTATCAGCCAGTCAATGCTTCTTTTTCAACCAATCAGTAAATAAAAAATAAAATGACAACCTCATAGCTGACTTTCATGGCTTCAAATGGCCTGACTTTTTGATGTCAGCTTAAAACTCTCGTGACCGAGCTGATGTGAAAGGGGACCAGACAGCACGATGAGGGGCAGTGCTAAGAAAACTTCCATGGAATATGGTATTTTTTAATCAAGTTTCCTCAGGTGATCACTTCAGAATGATAAGTGGTGGATGTCAATGTGGATTCAGAAGAAGGGGAATTATCTGTTTACATGCAAAACTTTTTAATTAAAAAAAAATAGATACAGAGCTGCTAAGATATTTCTTACATTCATATTATTCCACCTCAAGACTTTATTGATGTATAGGGGAAGGTTCAGCACACGGGTCATGCTCTGTGCTGGCAGTGAGGTGAGGGAAACTCACCTATCAGCTCCTTTTGCTTTCTGATTTCAGCAATTCAGACATCTGGGGCAATTTCTGTTTTCCATCATACTCCCAGAAACACTGCGCCATGAGCAGGATTTCTGCATAAGTGCTTGGAGCTGAGGTGCCCAGTCAGCGCGTTGGGCTTGAGGAGATGAGAGCTGCTGGTCCTCATGGAGGGCGAATGTGTAGAACCACTAAACATTTTCAGAAGACTTGATCGTTTAATAGAAACGTTACGACATTTCCAGAAATAGGTTTCGGTCTCTTTGTAACGTGAGGGAAAAGGTTGGTTGGGTTTGTCACATCCTTTGTGTTTTACAGGATTAGCGTTGATGGATGAAGTGGTGGCAGGGAGTTCTGAAGTTTGCAAGCAGTAGTTATTTATTGCGTTGTGTGTTCTTTTATGCTGATGGTTATTCAACCATACAGATTAAAAAGTCACTTCGAAATCAGCTTATTCCCCGAAAGATCAAGAGTTTCATCAGGAAAAAAAAAGACAAAAAAAACTTCTCAGTGTGACGGCTTCCAGCTATTGCATACTGGGTTGTATTACTCCTAGCCAGGCGAGATAGAATGTTTTATTCTTCAGGCACAGTCTGGATCTGTCTCTACTGCTGAGCAAGTGCCACCTCGAAAAGGTCCTTTAAAGCATAAATGTCTGACCATTGAAACTGGGTCAACAGCCCCAAACAGCCCTTGCGAGCCAGCAGTGCTGCAACAGTGAGTGATTTTGATTTCTTACCACATGGGTTAACATTAGGAGCAGTAGTAGCTTTGTACTCTATTTTCTTTGGGGTTTTATTGTAACGAAAAGCTATTTCTTCCGTCCCATCCTATTCGGGAAATGAGGTAAAGGCTTGCTTCCTAATCAGTGGTTTCAGTGGTAATTTTACTTCATCTAAAAATTCAGCGTAGGGATTTCCTTAATACAGGCCATATGCATATTTTTCACTGTACTTTTGTTCTATTTTTAGAAAGAGGTTTCTGTTTGTAGTTAATAGCGCAGAAAAACATCTAGATGGATAAAACAAATACAAATATAATAGTTACAAGATGTACTCATAATTAAAATCCAAGGGGAGAGAAGACCTGCAATAAATCAGGCTTTATACGAACCAGATATTTTGGGCAGCGGTGGGACTCCACGTGGCTTTGTGGGCAGTAAAATACGTTATCCTAACAGCATCTGCTTGCCTGTGTGTCTCGTGCCAGAATTCACTCACCTCTGTCTATTGCTGCCTTTCAGCCTAAAGGTGACCACGGTTTAGTCTTCTGCAGCTGGATGCTTTATGGAGCTCGGAGGTTTTTAGGAGGTTTAAAATGGAGGATGGAGGAGTTTGGTTTCTATAGGAGAGAAACTGCACAGGTAGTGGGATGCTGCTGGTGGAGAATCACATCCAGCTTCAAAGCAACGTGCCGTTGTTGTAAGCAGTTTGCACAAACAGTTCTGTTTTAGAAGTAAAATGAAAAAAAATCTGATAAATGGAGGCTGATGCTGTCTACACTCAGGAACAATTTGATCATAGCCCTCTTTATATCTGTCCCTTCCTCTGCCTGAAGTTCCGTACCTTAAAATGAATTTGTTCCTGAAACTACTCACTGGGGGAATCTAAACTGGTCTTCGCTATTAGCAACACGTGGATAATGACATTTTCCTGCTTGTCTTATCCAGCACATCTTAGGAATCCTACTGCTAATTGTTGTATTATTAGCTGCCCACACAGCCCTGGGGGAAGAAGTGGCACTGGCACTGCTGGGGCTACAGGGATGGACTGGTACCCAGTGCGTGGAGGCGCATCCCTGCTGTTGGACCTCGTGCTCTCCAGTCCCTTCACAAGGTGTGGAGAAATAGAGGGCAAGATGGGCTCTGACCAGCCAAGGGCTCCGCACGTGGGATGCTACTGAGGGGGGGTAAAATGCAAATTTTATTGCAGCAAGACAATGTTTTCCTTTTGGATTCTGGGTTTTGTGTGCTTTTGGAAAGCATTTGGCAGCCACAGCAAGTATGTTTACAAAAAGAGCAGAACTGGTAAAGTTCAGGTTCGTGTTTGGATTCAGCCCCAGCAAACTGAAGCTGAAGCTGTGCCAGACGTTTGAAGCTGCCAGACGACAGTTCATCTCAAACAGAAAGCTGAAGAGGGGGAAAGAAATTTGTCAAATGTATTCCATGTGGAATTTCAGGCAATTTAATTTGATTCACTACACTCTGAAATGTCTTGGACTTCTCTATTGTTTCTTTACTTTAACACTAAATTTGATACCTTCTGGGATCGTCACTGCTTTGTGCTGCATTTGTCACGTTCTCTAATTTACTGGCTTTAGTCTCTCTCTGATTTAATTGGTGGTGCTGAGCCCTGCCAAAAGAGCTCTGTTAAATTTAAAGTTGCTAGTTGAGTCCTGAGGTCATTCTTGAGGCGAAGGGAGTGCTGCCTTTCTGTTGGAGACCATTGTAGTAAGTAGGGGCAGAGAGGGTGAACATGAAAGAGAAAATCACAGTAAACCTCATTCCTGTGTCTCCATCAGAAGCACCAGCAGCCAAGCGCCGTGACTGCAGGGATGCAGTTGTCAGGACGAAGCCTGTAAGAGTGGCTGCAGATGTCAGGAGGTTTGTTTTTATTCAGTGATGACCAGCACCTGAGAGCATGGAGTTGTGTTTTATTGTGGTTTTGCTTTTCCAGTTAATTTCCTGCTCTATGGGTGAATTTCCCGTGAATTCTGTGTAGGCTGGAGCCTGGCCTTGGGGCAGGACAGTACGGTTCTCTGCAGGAATGCAGCCCTGCCATCCCTCACTTCGCTCAGTATTTATCACCCGCTCAAGTGCAGCTTTGGCATCGAGGCCACTTTTTCTTCTCCTCCCTCTGACTGAGTGACTGAAAACAGGACCCAGAACCTCCATCTGTAAATAAAGCTTTCTGAATTTGTCCAAATGTCAAAGCAATTGCGCCCATCAGGTACCAGAAGTGTTTTATTCAACGTAATGTTAATTTCTCTTGGAACCTGAAGATCTGTGTAGGCTACAGTGAAAGTAAGGGCTGCAGCTGCTTTTTGTGCAGGCAGACAAGCAGAGGTGTGCAGCAGCTGCAGGTTAAATATAGCTGCCTTGATTCTTATAGGAAGCCAGATTTTCCATTCCTAAAATCCTTGCTAGAAATGTGCATTCATTTTCTGCACTGTGATTGACTCTCCGGATCAGTGCGAGAACAGCCAAGCCCAAAGTTGTCAGTGTTTACAAGCAAGTCAAGTCCATGAGGAGTTTGATGCCTTTACCCGTGTGTCTGATTTTTTTTTTTCTCTTTCTCCCTGACATGTGCAGCCTCTGTTTCTGGGTGTTGAGAGTGTGAGGTGAGAGGAGCCTGAGGCTGTCTGACACGGCTATGGTTGGAGCATCTCTTTCAACGTCTTTTACTAGGCTGCAAATGGCCTGTGTTCGTGTTTGGTTTCATTTCTCCCTAAAATCTTCTTGTAGCTCCCCACGTCTTTCAAATACAGTTCTGGCAAGTTGAAAAGCAATCTGCGACAGAGAGGAAAACCCCTCAGGCTGCCAGGTGGCCGTCAGTGGGGAGGGATGGTGGTGGTTGTGCAGGAGTTGTGTTCCCTTGCCCGCTTCCCACCTCTGCTCTGAACGTAGTGATGATCATGGTACCAGCAGGGTCGGGCTCCTTGCTCTGTGCTGGGGAGAAGGTGCTCGGTGCAGCACGCGTGGGGTTTCTCTCACATGTTGGGTATCTCTCGCACAGCCTCACCTGCCCTGTGGCTTCTCTAGGGGTTCCTCTTGCCTGCAGGTGAGGTGAGAGAGTGGCTGCTGCAACCTAGAGATTGTTCTGCTGCTACACATGCTCCTCCCTTTATAATTGTCACCTTAAGCCACCATAAAATCAGTAGTAGCGATGTTTAAAATCTTTTCCCAAGTAGGTGGTTTGACAAACATGAGAGCGTTGTGAAAATCATTAGCGCTAAGGGTAAAACCTCAAAATGAAGTGCCCTGGGATTTATTTACTCTGTGCTGTAGTAATAATAATTAACACACATCCTACTGCAGGTAACTCCCACAACTTGCACTTTGCTCTGAAGCTGAGAAACTCATTGATTAATCCATGGGGTCACTCAGTCATTCCTGTTTGGGGAGTTAATCATAGAAAGCCTCTGCACCAGGACTGAAAGTGGAACAGGTTTATTACCGCTGCTTAATCAGAGAACCCAAACTCTCCTGTAGAGTGGTGAGAGGCTTGTTTCTACTTAGCCTTTAATTGCAAAATGATCTCATTAGTGCCATAGTGAATCTCAGTACTGTCCTACAGATACATGGGATTTAAAGAAGAGCTAAGAACAAAAAAGATTGACCATAAAAACTCGGCATTTGCCAAAAAGTGTGGTGCAGCTGGTGTTTGCAAGATTACTCAAACCAGGCTTGTCTTTGTTAGCCTTTTAGTCTGAAGCTAAAACTTCAGCTGCACATCCCAGTGCCTTTGGTCTATCTTGCTACTTAAGAATTGAGGAGGACTCTCATACCGAAAGAACTGTGAAAGGTTTTTTATCCAAGGATAAAGACGTCTACTGAGAACTAGAATGGAAGCCAACAGCATAGTTACTGTGGCATTCACTGAAGAAAGGGGTAATCCTCTGAGTTATCCTAGCTCAGAGGGCTGCTTTGCCAGGGACTTCATACCATTAAGTGTCCTTCTTAGTACCCTCTGGCATCAGTCCCTGGCTTATTTATTAGTTATTCATCTCTGAAATGTCTCAGAAGGGGAGAGGGAGAGTGATGAGGTCTCAGGTGGGCAATGGAATCTCAACTAAAGCAGTCATTGCCAAGAGCAAGTGCTGGGAACCCTGAGGTGAGGTTGCACACCCACAGCAAAGCCCTGAGCATAAAAATGTGGAAAGCAGTGAATGATTGCTTTAATGGGGGGTGCTAATAGATGCGGGTTCATGTTCCTGTGCTGGGGAAGAGGCTTGAATGTGACTTCCACATCATGCAAATCCAGGTGAAAACCACTGCCCTTTGAAATCCGTGTTGTATCTACCTGCCTTCGCGGTAGGAAGCTTTTGGCTTGGATTTAGGAAATTGGGGATGAAAAGACTCCTCTTAAACCAATGCTAAACACCAGGAAGAGAACAAGAGAGGAATATTCCCTTTACTAATACTTGTTTCTAATCAGATAAAAATATGTGACAGTGTAGGAAGAATCCCTCTACTAACTGCCAGAACATGTCGATTTATCAAATTTTTTTCACCGTTGCTCTTTTTTGAGCTAGCCTCCGAGCTGACAGTGTATGTTTTACAGTGCGGCAAGGTAGATTGATTGATCCTAAATAGAAAAGCCTTTGGGGTCTCAAGCTGATGTTTCGGCTTTAGGAAAAAACTGAGTAAAGCATGTTAATGTAGAGAAAGGAGCCTGGTTTAATTGGACCAACTCCTGGCTTGCTGAAAATTAATGGCTGGCTGGCTGCTGCCAGAGTGATTCATCTTTTCTATCATGTTCTACAGTCCTTCTCTCCAGGGGTCTGTACTCCCCTCCAATTCCAATACCAAAAGTGAAATATACTTTTTTTTTCCCTCTTCCTTAAAAACACGTATTTTAGTTGGATTGGCTTCCAGTAAATGAAAAATAGCACTGGTGGGAATATGGAGGAGGCAGGTAGTGTCTGGGAATTGGGTTTTGTTTACTGTAGGGCTGGCTTTGTTTTGCTTGAATGGGATTTAGATCTTTTTTTAATGTACTCTCAGCTCCTCATTGCCACTGGCTGGCTATACAGGTGACAGAATGACTTTCTAAAGGATCTCGATTTCAGTGTGTTGAAATGTATTGTTCCTTTTCTTTTCATCTGGCCATGGAAACAGAAACCCTGTGTAAGCAAGAGCTGTTAAGAGTGAATATAAAGCTGGAAAAGGTGTTGAAAACATTCAGGTGGCTCTGGAAATGAAAAGATGAATTTTCTGTGTAGCTCCCTCAAGCTCACAGAAATTTATTTTTTTTTTTAAATGACTTGTGCATGAACAAGGTTTCCCCATGAAACCTATTGGAGGCAGTCCCGGCTCTGAGAGTACAAAACAGCCTGCAAATGAACGTGAGGTAGTTAGGAGATCAATAGCGTGTGTGCCCAGACCTGCATGGATAATTTGATCAAGGAAGGGGTTGAGCTTTGGAATTTGAAGTGGGGAAATTCCAAATGTATTTCCGAATGTAAAATACTTTTACGTGCAATTTGAAATCTGTCTTCGTGGCTGCTGGAGATGGGTTGCTGCTCATTTGCTGGTTCAGAGGCATCACCAGTTCAGTAGCACGCGGAGTCATTTCTAACAAGCATATTAATAGGTTGGGAATGTCGTGAATGTTGTCGCGTATTCCATATAGGGGGATTCAGCGCAACTGAAGATTACAAGAAGATATATGAAGAAAGATTTTGTTTAACATAATTACATATAGTAAATTGTTATGGTAATTTATTATTATTCCAGTAAGGCAAATAGCAGCAGTCATAGCTCAGGGATCATAAATAATGCACTGGAAAATTGGATGTAATGCTTCACAGTGACCTGAGATATGGAAAATGGGTGAAATTGCAGCAGATTTCTTTACCATTAATTGCAAGAAAGTAACATTAAGAACATGCTAAATCATGCTAAATATTTTCAGCAGATGATAAACTGTGGGGCAGTTCATTAATCCTCCAAACTCATTCATTATTTTTGTTTCTTTCACTCTGAGAACACATACAGAATAATCAATGCTTTGTGAAGCCGAGGGTGTGGGTATGCACATTTTTATAGATGCTCGTAGACCAACCCGCACACATCCCTTTATCTCCAACATTTTTCTGTATCAAAGCGTTTTCTTAAGCTGTATACTCTTAAACTTGATCACTAGGGATATGTTTATTAGACTCTGTAGCAGCTGTTTGAATTGCTGCTTTTACCTTCTACCAGTAGAGTTTGGTTCTCGCACAGTGCTATAAATATTAAATAAAGACACAAAGAGTTTATTAGTGTAATATTTTTTACGGGGACACGGTTGAAAATGTAACCTATAAAATCAGTAATGGGACGATGGAAATTGCGCATTGTTTCTATCAGGTTTTACGCTATTATTTTTTCCTGTTTATGCATTGTTTTTCTTGTGCAGAAGAGAAGGGCTCTGAGTATTTCATGAACTCCCAAGAAGCAAATCTGGTTTTGTATTGTAGGATAGTATGAGAAATAGGACTCTGGACCCATATGTAACATTGCGTGTAAGGGGAATGGCTGAAGTTTGGTTTCATCTACACAAAGCACTGAAAAACCAACATATCTGGATTCTTTCATCGTGGTCAGAAAGTCTGCGATATGTGCATACATTCATCCTTAGAGTACAACAGAATCCTTTTGCCTTCCTTTCAGTGTTCCCTTTACATTCAATATATTTTAGTCCCAGAACACCAGCACGTATTCACATTTGTTCATAGGACTCCAAATCGCAAAACAATTGCAAACCTAAGTTGTGTGACATTTCTGAATATTTTAAGCCGGTGCCAACTTGAAAACGTGCCAGACGATCGTAGGAATGAGAATCTGCCCCTGTTTGCTTTTGGAAGTGCCTGTAAAAGGCCATTCCCCCATTTAAAATTTTTATCTTGTATTTGGTTAATCTGTATATGGGTGATGGAGGCAGTGTGACCTGATGGTGTGAACGGGGAACCCGAGTTTCAGGATTCAGTTCACGGCTCTGCTGGGAGTTTCCAGTGTGGCCCTGGGGAAATCACTTGACTGCAGTTTGTTCCTATTGTTGTAAAGGCAGTTTTCTCACAGAGGGATTGCGCTAACATAAAGAAAGATGCCTCCAAAATGCGGCCATGTAAAAGTTTATACTATGTGCTTACTTCCTCAAATAACCGAGGCTTTCCAAGGAGGCACAGTGCACTCTTGTTTCACAGCAGCACTTGATGGAGAAATCCGTTTGTGGGAGTGTAATGCATTCACGGGGTGCCTGGGAGTACAGATAATTTTTGGTTAACTGAATGGTTTCACACCCATTCTTGACATCATACTACCCACTCAGAAGGTGGGTTTTGTTTAATTTCATCTGTGATGATGTGCAGAGGAACGGTGGCACGGACTGACTGGAAGCAGGAGAAGGTGGAGAAGTGCCAATGGGTGGGATCACAGGGCTAGAAGCGCCAGGGCAGGAATACAAGCCATTTGCTAGAGATGACACAAAGGGGGCATTTCTGTACATGCTCAGGATTCCACATGTTACTCGAACATCTGAAATTTCCCAAAGTTACAGTTAAGCCGTCCTCGTCTTAATGGTGTTGGCAGAAGTGGTGTGAAGGGGGGGAATTGGCGGCTTAGGTTTATCACAGTCACGCCGGGTGTAAAGGGAGCTGTTCAAGAGACACGGCTTGGAGAGAGAGAGGATCCTGCTGGAAGTACTGGTGTGTATTCGCTGCTTTGAAGATCACCAGGAAAGAAACATCTTTGCAGCAATAATCCTCAAAACCTTGGTGAAAAAGAGAGTCCTGAGGGGACCCATCTCCTGCACCGTGGGATGATGTTGCGCCAGGGGATATATCCTAATAAATATTATCCCTCCTGCCTTTCCAGCCCTGTGCAGCTTGCCGGAGGGGGCACTTTTTAATGGAATAGGAGACGTTTCAGAAGGATAAGGCTTAAAGTGAATTCTTTGGTTTATACCATTTATAGTCCTATTAAATTCAATACATTTCTTAGACATTTGGAGGGCAAGGAAGTTCAGTGTATTCGTACGTCTTTCAAGATCCTGACTTGATCATTTGACTCTGTCCAGCTAGCTTAACAAGCTAAATAATAAAAGGGAACAATGCAAAACTTGTTGAATTTTTTTTCACCCCGAGCCTTTTTTTGAAGAAAAATAGCACTTTTTTTTTTCTCAGCTGCCCAGCAGTTTGCTGCTCACTTCTTCGGCTCCTCTGCCCATCACTCCGTACCTCTTTCAGCAGATCAAATTGTCATCCTTCCTTCTTTCATAGGGAAGCAATTAAAAATGATGAGGGTAAAGGGTTAAACCTAAAAGCCTGCTAATGAGGGTGCCTTCTTGGTTTGCTTTTCATCAGGCATTTGATGCTGTTTTCAGCATAAGCTTTCGATAAGCATCACTGAACATTTTTCCAGAGTATATTAAAAAAAAAGTTTTCTTTTTTTGCCATCCTGTAAAAATGATAGATGTGTGGCTCTGCTGTTTATCTGAAATCCTAATTACTGATGCTGCAGCTTTTTGAATGTTAAATTCATGCAGCGTTCTTTAGACTTCAAACTGGTCAAAAAAAGATGGATTTGTGTCCACAGAGAGATCCAAGTCTAGTAAACAGAGCCAATGCTTGTTTGTTTATTTATTAAATGATTTAAAGTCAAGAGTTACATCAGATGCAGCTTGCATAGACTTCAAGCTTTCTAAAGGAGAAAATGGGGAAAAAAAGCAAAAAATTTCCTGCTACTGGATAAAATTTTAATTTCTGTTTCCATGAGAGCAAAGAGTAGAGGTGAGAGGTGGAATTTGAAAAGAGGGACAAGATCTCCTCTCCTTGAATCATAGAATCATAGAATCACCAGGTTGGAAGAGACCCATCGGATCATCGAGTCCAACCCTNTGTTCTCCAGCCCCTTCACCAGTTTCATTGCTCTTCTCTGGAAGAGAAGCTCTTCTTGAGCTACAGTATTTATTAAAGAACAATAGTTTGACTTTTTTTTCCCCAAAACTGTGCAAATATATTTGAAAAAAAAATTATATATAGGATGTATATTTGTGTATGTGTATATGTTTAGCAATGTATCTCAGGAGTCAGGTAACATCTCAAGGAATCGTTTTCACACGGCAGCAAGGAGGATGAGCACAGGATTTCTAATGAGTCCTTGCAACCGTGTGGTGAAAGTGAGCAGTCTGTCTACTCTGTGCTGCAGATGTTTTCTCTACTGTGTACAAAGAGTGCCTAGAGCAACATCAGCTCTACCTGACAGCAGCTGAACGTGCTGGTCCCTAATATTCAGGCTCTGATGAGTTTCTGGGTTGTCTCTCCTATGTTCTTGAAAGCTTCTGCAAAGCCCATCAGGTGAGCCGTGACCCGTTGGCCACTGTTCAGGCAGCTGGGCAAGGCACAATCCCTCGTAGTGACTAAACGTTATGGAATCCATACATCCATGCAGACTTTTTGCGTTTGCAGCTCATGAAGACTCTTTGGAGAGGAGTCGGTTGTGTTGATTCACTGCTGAGCGTTCATCTACCTGTGGTACCTGGGAAGAGCGAGCGATGCAGAGCAGAGACGTTGCTTGTTTGAAACATTAGACTTAATTTCTCTCAGGATTTTTTTGCTGTCTCTAGTCAAGTTTGTTTTAAAGTAATGGAAGTAATTAGCGAGTCACAGAGGGACTTTGTCTAAGAGGTAGCCATTTTTAGATAATGGAGCATAAAAGTCGACACTGTGACATATGACACCAGAGCAGCATATTGGAGCCACGCGCTGTGTCTTAAGCAGATGTTTAAGTACTTTGAATGCTGAAATCGCTTTGTACACATATAGGAAGGGTTTAGGGGTTTTTTTCCCCCTCTCTCAGACTACTACTGCACTGTAGGGCTTTCTTTTAATCTCAATAAAATCAAAGTAAGCTCTGAATTGTTTGTAATGTGCAGTCATTATCACTCCTTTCTCTCTTCTTCAAATGTCTTTTTGTATATGATATGTTGGTGCTTCAGGAGATAGAGATGGAGGCAGCTTTTTGCATTGCCATTATGTAGCAGAGGAGTGCAATAATACAGCCACTGATGTGCCTCGTTTGGAACAAAGCTGATGGCATGGGCCTGAAAATAAATAACATATTAGCAACAAAGCACTGGATGTGTTCACAGGCATTTATTATAGCTCTGAATGCATGGGAGGCTTGCAGAAATCCCTGAGAGATGAAGGAGATCTTGCAGCAGGGTGGTCCTCAGGGCTGTGGGGGATCTCCCCTGGCAGCACCAGCACCCTCACGGGTCTCTGAGGCCATCCCGGTTCCTCCAGCTGTCTGCCGTTGGTTCTTGTAGGTGTCACCAAACCACGTGTGTGTGTTTAACCTCGTTCAGGGCTTTCATGACTTTTTATTTTTCAGTCTAGTCTAAAAGCCGTATCTTTACCGTTAAAGCCAGCAGGACTTGGATGGGTCTGAGAATGGGTCTGGAGTTGCCCACATGGGCAGGTCGATGGTAGCACCGCAGAGTTTTGGAGGTAGCATTGATCACATGTTCCCAGTGGGTCGTTTAGAGGTGAAACATCATTTTGGGAGGTGAACTATCATGTGCTGGTTGATCTCAAATTAAAAGCATTGGCTTGCTAGTTTGGACTTGAAGACCTCAGCACTGGTTGGGTCTGGGTGGGGTGGCCTGTGCACTGCACGGCACAGGGCACCTCACAAAGGGCACAAGTTCTAGGAAACGATGGAGGACTCAACTCAATCCTGTAGCCTTTCTTCTTTTTTTTATTTAAATAGAAGAAAGAGATCTCCTTCTCCAGAGTGCTCCGTGTCTGCCCTGTGCTTTGACACTCGCTGACTGAAAGCAAGGGTGCAAGATCTCCCAAGTGTTGTTGAAGTAGCAATTAAGTAATATCCTGTCCTTTAAGAAAAAAAGGTCACCAAAGTCTCATTTAAACTTCGAGTAATGCAGGAGGTGCTACTTCCTATTACACTGAAAAACTTTTGTTATGCTTCTGGAGATAAAAAGCAGAGATAACTGGTCAAATATCTTGACTAAAGAATTTCATATGAGAGGTCACTGAAGTTATTTGCTGCAGCCTGAGCTGCAGTGAGAAGACAGGCAAACCGCTGCTCTCTGAAACAAAACCGAGGGACTTCTGCTTACCTTGGATTCCAGATTAAATAAGAATGTAATTACACAGTCTGTGGCAATGAAATTGCTTGAAAAGCATTTTTTCATATACTCAATAATGTTATTCGTGTTTTTATAGATCCACATGTGACATTTGGTATTTGTGCCCAATAATTACTGCAGCATTAGGTAACAGTTCCCACCACACACATGAAAATGTATGAATGGGGTTTAAATAATAGGTATTGTGGAAAGCCTGTGTAGGATGCATAGTTGTGACATGATCGCAGTACCCCTGTTATTGAGAGGTGTGGTTTGGAGAAGGAGGGGGTGCCATTTTCCTTCTTCCACTACAGTTTGCTCCTCACTTCTCCATGGTGCAATGGTACTGGGGGGCTTTGGCAGCAGGACTAGTTGAGCAATCTCCTGCCTGCTTTTTTCTTTCCCCTGTACCATCCTTAGATATTTTTATTTAAATCCAGATTAGTCCTCGATTCAACTTGAAGCAGTCAGCTACCACAGGGGGAGAGAAGACTGGGTAAGACTGACCCCACGTGCTCCTATTGCCTGGGCTGACTTGGTGTTCCTCCTCCCACCGCAGTCTCAGTAGAACTTATCTGACATGGCTTTTCTTGTGCAAAAATTAAGTGCCTGCTGAAGCTGCGTGAGGTTTAGCCTAGCAGGTTTTCCTTATCTCAGCATAGGCTAGAGCATTGCTGCAAAGCACTCAGGAGCCGCAGCGTGTAACAATCCCAGCTAGAAAGCTGTATATCCATTCTCACTCACTTGAGATGTTTTTACGGGTACAATATGTTTTCCTTCACCACATGTGTGTTCCGCCCCGTGGATTACTCGAATGGCAGAAAGTGTTTTGTTTCCTGTGATTAGCTGCAGGTTCAATCTCCATCAGATTTGTCAATTCTGTCATATAATAGTTTGGATTTTTTCCAGCCTAATGTATGTGTCACATTTTATAATGCCATTAAAAATAGTTTTTTCAACTAGACCATAAAAGAATTTGACCAAAGAAAATGTAGTAAATAAAAATATCAGCAACTGGGAAGCTTTGCTAGAACAGTGTAGGCTTTTAAATGACAACTTTGGGGTCGTGACGTTGTTCTTTGCAGTAGCTGCAACGTGCAGAGGGGTTGGCCAGGGTGGGATTGCAGCTCTGGCTGGTGGATGTCTTGATTCCAGCAGTGGATGCAATCAGCAGAACGGTTTTAGGTTTTCGTCTTTACGATTTTTGTTTTTATATTTCTGATAATGGAATTGTTATGGGCTTTTGAATTTCAGTTAAGAATGTGCAAATAGGCTATCTGGTAAGTAGGTTATTGAAGGGTTAGGGAAATGGAGAACATTTTGTGCAAAAAAATACCCACCGTGTGGGTAATAGACTCCAGTCGAATTTAAAAGATAATGGCAACAAGGGAGAAATCCACTTGTAGAAATGGGGAACAGCTGTGTTTGAGATCTAATGAAACTGTATCAAATACTTTAAAAATGGCTTACAACTACTTCCCCAGGGAACAGAGATAAAGCACAAGAGCACTCCTGAAAGGTCGAAGAAACAGTTAAATCATTTCCTTGATGGTTATTAGAGATATAGAAGACATCAGTGAAAATTAAATGTCTGAAACTTGTATTTGATTGCTTTCCTTATCGCGCCAATCTCACACGTTTCTTCCGTCTCTCATTCTCTGTTCTAGTAAAATTTAACAACTGTGCCGGTAACAAGGGACTTCGCTATGAGACCAACAGCCTGGACTTCAGGGTGAGAGCGGATGGGACCATGTACGCTGCCCACCAGGTGCAAATGCCCTCCAAGCAGCTGATCCTGATGGTGACAGCGTGGGATCCCCAGACCCTGGGCAGGTGGGAGGCCATTGTCAGGTTTCTGGTGGCAGAGAAGGCACAACACAGTGGGCACAAGGTAAGAAGTTTTCAAAGCTGTTTTTTTCTGATCTCATTCTTCCTTTGCCTGTGTTCCCCAAACCTTTAAAACTTAAATGTGGCACAAGATTGTCTACGTTGCCCGGTCTGTGTTACCTAAGGAGGTATGCAGGAACCACAAGCAGCTTCAGATCTCTTGTAGATCATAGAATCATAGAAGGTCAGAAGAGTCCTTAAAGATCATACGATTCCAACTGCCCTGCCATGGGCAGGGAACCTCCCACTGGATCAGGTTGCTCAAAACCTCATCCAACCTGGCCTGGAACACCTCCAGGGATGGGGCAGCCACCGCGGCTCTGGGCAACCTGGGCCAGGGCCTCTCCACCCTTACAGGAAAATAATTCTTCTTAAGATCTCGTCTAAATCTTCCCTCTTTCAGCTTAAAACCATCCCCCCTCATCCTATCCTTGTACTTCTTGATCCAGAGCCCCTCCCCAGCTTTCCTGGAGTCCCTTTCAGCACTGGAAGCTGCTCTAAGGTCTCTGCAGAGCCTTCTCTTCTCTGGGCTGAACAACCCCAACTCTCTCAGACTGTCCTTATATGGGATCCTTGAATGTCTCTGACAGATGATTTAAGGTCAGCAGTGAGGGAAGCATTCTTTAAGTTCAAACTTATGTATTTTTAAGTGACCACTTGGGTCTGTTCTATACAGCAAGTTATATACCTTGTGTTTGCATCTCACTGCTAATACTTTTTTCTGACTTGGAATGAAACCTGCAAATGGAGGGCACCTCCCTCTCTCCAGAATCAAAATCAACCATCATCTTAAGAAATAAGAGGTTAAGTTCAGGTTTCTTTTGTAGCAGCCTTGACGCAGGGCGACACGCAGGCTGTTGCTGCTGTGCTGCTATGACATCTCTCTGGTTTTCACAGTGACTCCTTTCTGTCCACAAGCCATCTGCATGGCTCGGCAGCTCCGGGGGGCTTCCAGAAAGGAGCTTTGGGCTTATTCACTTCCAATGCAGCAAGGACAGGGAGCATTGCTGCTGCCTGATAAGGGACACACGCTCACACGCAGCACGGGCCAGCAGGGCAGTGAAGCACAACATGGCACCGCAGTGTCAAACTCTGTTCAGTGCCAGCAGCTTTCCTTCCCCACAGCTGAAGAATGAAAAAGCAGAACCATTCAGTATTTCAGGCAGAAGGTTGCAGATGCGTTCATTCTTTTTTAATTTCATATATATAGCTGAAAAGGAGGAAGGATCTGTCCCTGCCTGGCAATCCGAGAGCAGTTTTGCTTCAGTTAAATGTGGTGGTGAGCTGCACAGTGCTATTGTATTTGGGGACTGCTCCATGAAAACACATTTCTCCTGGTCTGCTCCTTGAGTAGCTGCCTCTGTCCCACCTCTTCCGTATCAGCTTTGACTGCAGCAGCTCACCTTTTCATTTTCTCCTCCTTCCTTTTCAGTGTTGATCTGAGTTGAAAATCCTGTACTACGCTGAGTAAACGCAGTTATATTGTCTGGCGCCTGCTCAGAAAAACCAGTTCTGTGATGGTTGGGTGGTCACTGTTAAGCAGGATTGGGCAGTAAATTGGCTGAAGAGCATGATTTATTGCTGGGTCTTAAAGACCTGCAGAGCAGGGATGTGGGTGTGTGTCCTGGGGAACTGTCATGGCTAGTTCAGGGACAGGCAAGGGCCCTTGGCCATGGCTCTAGTTTGGATTAATGCACCGCAGTAATAGTTAAATTAACGAGGCTGCCCTCTGCTTTCCTCTTCTCTGCTGTGCTTGGGCAGAGAGGGCAGGGAAGGAGGAGGAAGGGGAGAGACTTTCTGTGTGTTTTGTCAGAATTCCACCGTTCCATGTGTGAGACAAGGGGGAAAAGACTTTGAGAGACTTAAATCTAGCAGTTGCCCAGTGGGCTGACCTCTGAGGTTTTGCATGGCTTAGAGTTGTATAAATACACTTCTGCTGCTCTTCAGTGAGGCTCTGGCTTGTGCAAGATATAATTAAGCCCTGGATGTTGTGTCAACTGTATTTGCCATTTTCTAACCAAAGTAATACTGCTTCCTTAGGAAAGTAATTAAATAGTGAAGGAACAAAGTAAAATTTCTTATACGCTGCTTTAAATTCCTTCTCATTGTAGTGGAGAGAAAACTGAATAAGCACATATTTCTGATTTAGTAAAATATTTGGTTGGGAATTCATCTAGTGTTAATGTAAGCTGAACTCTGGTTCAAAACAGAGAGAGCTAAGCTTTTTAAAATTCATATCCCTCCTTTCTAAAAGCCTTATTAGTGTGTAGTTTGAGGCTGGAAAAATATGGGAAACAAGACTAATGACAAGGTCACAAGCAGTTTTATTGTGGGTCCTTGCAGCAGGCATCTGACTTGTGTTTAGTTTAAATGCATGTGCTTTTTGCAGCAAAATAATCCTTTGTTTACTAAAGAAATAAGTATGATTATGAGATTATTTGAAAAAGAATAGTGTTTATGCTAAAAAAAAACCCTCCAAAACCTAGCAATATGCAGTTCAGTGTGTTTCAGGCCATGACCTTAATATACTATATTTCATGGCTTTTTCTAGAAACACATTTTGCGTTTGGTTTTATGTAGTATAGTATGACTCAAGCAGAGCTACATGATTTTTTAAAAGACATTTCAGACTGTTGTGTTATATTTGGAATACGGAGACAGAAAATATAGGAGAGAAGGGGGGAGATGACATAGAATCATCGAATAATTCACGGAATTCACAGAATCAGTAGGTTGGAAAAGACCCCCAGGATCATCAAGTCCAACCATTCCTATCAAACACTAAACCATGTCCCTCAGCGCATCGTCCACCCGTCCCTTAAACACCTCCAGGGAAGGTGACTCAACCACCTCCCTGGGCAGCCTCTTCCAGTGCCCAATGACCCTTTCCATGAAGAATTTTTCTCTGATGTCCAGCCTGAACCTCCCCTGGCACAGCTTGAGGCAATTCCCTCTTGTCCTGTCCCAGGATTGGAAGGGACTTTAAAGATCATCTAGTACCAACCGCCCTGCCATGGGCAGGGACATCCCACTCGATCAGGTGACCCAAGGCCCATCCGACCTGGCTTTGAACACCTCCAGGGATGTTTAAGAGAGAGGGAGAGAGCCCAAGTCTCTGTTCTGGTGCATTCATCCTTTTCGATTTCACGTAGCTGTCCTTTTGTGTACCTTCACTGCAAAACCTGAGGTTTTGGTGACTCTACCTGTGCCTCAGATCCCACAGCTGTGCTTTTGCTCATTTTATCAGTGAATGACCCAGTTCAGTGATAGGTACACCTACTTCACAGTTTCAGCCTTATAAATGTGCTGATTGCTTTAGATAGCTGAATCACCTGGGCAGATCTACAAATTTTCAGTGGTAACCACTGCAGTGAAAGAATTCTAACTACTGCATTAAAGTTTAATGCCAGTAGGATGAAATGATTGCAAATTGAGTAAATGTATTCAAAATGTATTTTACAATACATGATGCATACGTTTTCCTCTCCTTCCCAGCAAATGCTTAAACATAAACCTTTTTCTGGTTAGTACAAGTGGTGTTAGTAACTAGGAACTGTATTAGTTCAGTCTTGCAGGAAACCTGATAGCAGTTAAATTAGCAAATGCAAATGAGGTCACATATTTCCCACAGGAGTGCTGCATTACCCCAGAGGAAACTGAGTGATATTCCAGCATAACAATAAATACTTAAGATAAAGTTTCTCGTACTGTTCTTGTCTGGCTGCCTGTAGTTGCAGTTGGAAGTATCAGTCGGACCTGTGGGTATAATTTGGAAAGAAAAGGAAAAAAAGAAAGAAGGAAAGAAAGAAAATAAAAGAAAAAAAAAGTTTTTATGAAATAATATAAAGCCCTTGTAGCTTGTGTCAGCATTTATGAAAGATAAACTCGAGTGGGATAATGCTTCAGAAGAAAACAAATTAAAGCCAGTCTTTGCTTATCTGGAATTAGCAGTGCAATGTCTTTTCTAAGAGTCAGGCTATTATTTCTAACAACTGGATATTGATTTAACCAAAAGTCTAAAAAGGAAGATTATGTTTGTGAACAGTGACATTGCTGAAAACTTAACAATGTCCTCTGTTTCTTAGCTGCAGCAGCTTCCTAAAAGCAAGGATGAGTATGTACCGTTTGTCCATCACTTCCCACACTGCCTGCCGTGTCCGTACAGTCCGAGCTCCTCCTTCTCATTCCTTGCTGATCAGCATCATCCATTCCCTGTGTTGGCTTGTCCCACCTGAAGTTCTGGCCCACTTTTTCATATTGATCTTTTCTTTGTTTTTCAGTGCTTGGCTGCGTCTAAGTGTGTCTGGCAAATCATCTTTGTTAGTTTCTGTATTTTTCTGTAGTTCTCACCTCATGAGTTAAAATCAGTGTCATAGAAATACAGCATAGGAAGGGATTCACAGCAGAAGAGCTTGGCAGTAGAGGATGGATTTAGTTCATGTGGGATGCCAGTCACCTGCTGCCAGAGACTAACTTTCCAAAAAAAAATACTGGTTTTTTTGAACCTTGTTTATATCAACCTCAGTTCCTCATTGTCTTCGCTTCTTAAATTCTGAGCATGGATGTATGTAGATTCCTGCCATGCTAAATCACTGGGAATTGTGCAATTAAAATCTTGCATATATATGGGTATGCAGCTCGTCTTTAAAACATTGAGAACTATTGCCAGAAATCAATCCTCGCTTAAGCCCAGCTTGTGTTTTATTACGTCTCATCTTATTTTGGGCTTCTTTCATAACTCAGGTATGAGTGCAGAGCCATAGAATATGAATGTGAAAAGCTGGTTCTTACAGCCAGACTTTTTTTTTTTTATTTGAAGCCTTTAAATAATCATCTCTGGCATTTTACCTGACCAAGATTTTAAATTCCAGTACAGCCTTTTATTGCTGATCACAAATACAAAGGTCTCTGGGCAAGAAAAGGCTTATTCAGCACTCATCTTGTTTATGACCTCAGTTATTGTGCTAGCCGGGATGTCTGCGCGAGGCTTGGGAGCGATGAAGATGTAGCCTTCCCTCGATGGCAGAAAATGACAGTTTAAGTGGGAGTTGTGCTTCCAGCGCTTCTGGTCTTCCCCGCGCTCTCAAGCAGGTGAGCCTGGAAGAAAGAGGAAAAAGAGCTGCCACATTCATTCGCTCTCCTTCCTTCCCTTTCATTGGGATGAGATATCATACGTGGCACTACAGTGATACCATTTGCCCCATCGAACTGTGTTATTTCTAGGGAGAGACTGCAGAAACGGGACAATATTTGTCTTCTTGCCTTTTTCTAGCCATATTTATACTGGGTCATTATACTGGGGCTGTCCTGTTTGACTGCCTCTGTGGGGTGTCCAGAGCTGTAACTTAAGTCCAGTAAAAAGGCAGCCAACATCATTTTTGTTTCTGTATCTTTATTGGTGAAAGAAGGTCCTGACTGATCATTCAGTGAGGGCAGAAATGGAGATTTCTGTTTTCCTTAGGTAACTTATGAGACATTGTTCAGGGCTTGAACAAATCAGATCAGCGGAAAAGATCAGAAAGCGGATGCCTAATAAATTAATACCATATAATTGTTACCAGTGAGACTGCTCGTGTTAATTGTAGAAATCTAATGAGGATGCGTCAGGTGACCTTGTCTGACCTCTTGCTTAAGGGAATTTGAACATCTTAGCGTTTAATCATCGCATGAGATGAAAGCGCTGTTTGTGAAAGCATGTGAACTTCGCTTGGCCTCATTTTCAGGTGTGTTGAATCACATCGCCTCGCACAGAAGCCAAGATAAGATATGACATACAGGTGCTCATTGCCTTGGAAAATCAGCCCACTCGGGGAGGTTTCCGAGTGCTGCACTTCCTGCGTTTAGTTCTTAAGTAGTCAGCATCTTACCAAGGGTCAGGCTCAAAGCTGTACTAGAAAGATCATCCGTAAGTGAAATTCACCGCAGATCTGTCTTCCTTCAAACAAAAAGAAGTCCTGAGGATTGAACTGCCTACGCGGAAATAAGTTTTTTTCTGATAAAACAAAACCTTTGGACTGCTGCGCACTGCCTGCCTGTGATGTGTGCCTTGCCCTTGAGAGATCAAAGCCTTTGACCTCTGGTTTCATGTTCTTTGTTGTTAACTGCTGAAGTCTGACTGCCGCTTCCAAAAAAAAAAATAGTTTTGACTTAATCTCCTAAAAAAAAGCTCCTTTGCTGTGGTAATCCACTGACAGTTGTGTATAAACATTAGTCTGAGTAAAGGCACAAATTGCTTCATGCAGGCACATCCATTAAAATGAATATTTTTAGGGGCTGTGGGCATCCACCTATGTTTTCGTGGGCCCAGCAAGCTGAGACAGCTTGGTGGTTACAAGCTCGAGGTAAAGAAGGGCTTTGGTTCCTCCTTATCTCTGGATGCCAGGTCGTTGCTTACTGGGATGTGGTCGTGGCAGTGCAGCTTGTGTCACATTCTGACCCTCCTTGGCACAGAGGAGCGAGAAGAACGTGCCCAGCACAGCAGAGAGGGCTGAGCAGGCTGCCACTGCCACCAGTGAGGAGTGGGATTTCAGACACCGGCTCCGCGCTGCAAAGCGCTGAACCACACGCTTACATTTCACCATGCAAATGGGGATAAAATTGAATGTGTTTGCGTGTTCAAATTTAAGCATTTGCTTAGGTGCACTCCAGAATTGGGGAATAAAAGGAGAACAGCCTTTTCTCAAGAGCCTCTTGAAATAACCAAAGGATAACTTGAAAGGGCAAATGCGCACGCTGGCGCTGGGGAGAAGTACCAGAATGAATTACTTTGCTTTGTGCTAAAGTAGCACTGTTGCTTGTGATCTCTTTAATCTCCTATGATCTTTTTACTTGCAAACATGATAGGAGAAGGAATATTGTTACATTTAATTCATTATGATTATTTTAATTCATGTGTCTTTTGAACCTCATGGCTTTAGAAAAATAAAATGAGATTAAATTTTTTCACCGCCTTGTTAAGGGGCTGATTTCCTCCTGCTTCTTTCCGTGATGAAGAACAATTGCAGCAGGCTGAGTTCTAGAGGCAGAAGAAATGTGTTTGGGAACAATTTTCCAAATTGTTTGTTAGGCATTTTCTCTGGGTGGAAGAACTCAGCTTGCTAGCCCAGGTATTTCGTGTTTTTTACCTCGATAGGACGTGTGCAGAATGAGAGAGTTAATAGCAAGCTGCAGAAACATTTTTTTTACCGTATAGTGCGTGGTGAGATCTACCACCTTTATTCCTGTCCTATATGTATGAGAATAGGTAACAAGTATGTAGTATTCTGTAATTTAATAGCCAGGCTCTTGAGAAGGTACTTGTTGTTCTGAAGCCATTGTGTATGGCTTCTTCCAATTATGAGAATGGCATTAACTTGAAGGTAGAAGTGTCTTTTTGTAAACACTACAAGGTAGAGTACAACAGTAATTTAGATGTTTCTTAAACAATCCTACCTTAAGAAGCACTGCGAGATTAGATCGTACAAAGGGAATGTGAAAAGGTCAAGTTGATGTGGGGAGCTTTGCAAGGAAACAGCCTCGTCGGAACTTTTCATGTTGGGCTAAGATGTTCAAGGCTTAAAACAAGAAAGAAAAGTACATCGAGAGCTGTGCTTTGTGGATGATGTCATCTTCTTCTGTTCGTTGGGGGCTCTTACAGCATTCAGAGCCTGACAATGACAAGAAGAGTTATCACTGGTGCTTGAAGCCTGTGGGAAGCATAAAAGATTCCACCAAAGGCAGGTGGATTTCTTATGTACTTGCTTTGGTATGTGATTCTTCCAGAGAATGGAAGAGGAAGAGCAGCATTTGAAATCTTGAAAGCAGCCCAGGAGATATCTCTAATCATCAATGCGGTGTGGTGCAATAGAATGAGTTTCAACACGGCTCTGCTTCTACACACCAGCTGAAACTTCCCTCACCTGAGAGATACGGTCGTGTTTCATGTCTGCTCAGTAACGAACGTGAGTGTGCGTTGCCTGCAGGTGTCCTTGTTCTGCTGGTACAAAAGCCAAGCCTATCGAAGTGCTCTGGTGACTTATCAGATCTCAGCATAATGTGGTGATAATTCACCGCGGGTTTAGGCAAACAGAAGGTGTGGGGGAGTTCAGGTGATTTCTGAATTTCAGTTAATTTGTCCTGGGAAATCAACCTGGTCAGCAGCCACTTGAAAAGCCACGTTCTGGCTCAAGGTGCGAGATTGCACGTTAGCTGCAGTCTGTCCTTACCTGTACCACCAGCCTGTTTAGGTTCTCTGATCAAAGAGAATAACTAGAACATGAGGTTTTCTAAGTAAGTTCTTTTATGGCCACCTTGTGGGTTATACCCAGAGCCATCGGGTGTCTTTTTTCTCTGGAGTCCAGACTTAACTGTTCATTTAATGAAAGGATCTTCTCGTGCCCAGCTTACAAACCAGAGCGTGATGATCTCCCTATTTAAATATTTCCTGCTTTTAGCTGTTATTCAGTTTCGTTCTTGCTTTGCAGCCTTACACTAAGGAACAACGTGCTTCCTCAGTCACACTGATCACATTTTATTAGTTATATTGGATAAAATTTTCCAAAGCCTGCACAGCCAGCCTGCTACCTAAAACCTTAAATTTGCATGCATGCCTCATTTTTCAACTGTCAAGGAACAGTGCACACACCAGCAGTTGCTCTGCTTTGACACAGACTCCTTGGGAAAGAGGGGCATTTGGCATGGCCGGTGCACGTGTGTGCGTTTTATGTGGCTCATTCTCCTCCTCTGGGGGCACTAACTCTGTTAGGTTTTAGTCAAACTTTTTCTTCCCTGTCAGCTGATACGTTCTGGAAGCTCGTGCACTTGCCAAATCTGACAATTTTTCTTACTAATTGACTCTAATGTGAACTGCTCTACGCAACCCCACTGCTAGCTGGTAAAAAAAAAATTTAAAAAAAAAAAAAAAAGTAATGAATTTTTGCTTAACTAGCTGATTTAATTAAAATGTTTTATACTGTAATTGTATGGTTTCTATAAATGGAGAGGTAATTTTGTTTAATGAGTTCCTAGCCAAACATAACATTCCTGACTGTACGTAGCCAGATTCGATAAAGGTCACAAACGCTGAGATTCCACTGTTTGCTTTTGTAAGTCGTAATGATCAAACAGCTTGATTTGGCACTTGAAATATCCTGTCAGGATTGGTTCCCTCCGTTCCTGTTTGTACCAGAAATTATTAGTATGGTTTTAGGAGCAGAGGGGGTTCTTCTCCGTATCTGAACACAGTTCATTATCTTTAAAGTGGAAGTCTGCTGCCAAAATCACGTCTCATTGTCAATTAGCGGCTTCTCTGCAAACACATTAATTTAATGCCCCCGCTGAAGAACTGCGCGCGTTGGAACATCTTGGTGCTAAAACACTGGTTTTCAGAGCACTTTGACACGAATCATTCATGAGTAGCAATTTATGCCGTGATGGTAATAAGACATGACGTGAAGCTATCTTTGATTAAATTTACCACAGCTTACAACTATTAGTAAATAAAGCTAATATAAATAGGCGTAAAAGATTAATAGAAGGTGGATAAGGAGAAAACCAGCTAATGGATTCCTTACCTGGGCAGTTCCTAGAGGATACCCCTCACACAGAACGACTCTAATAAATTAAAGTCTAAAATAAAAGGTCTGATCTTCCTAAAACTACTTGTTTCCTGTCTCCAGCTTTGGCAAATTCAGCAATGACCTAAATAAAAAAGAATCAATTACCCTAAAATAAATAAATTTGCTGTTTGTTCTGCAGCCCTTTCATTGTACTGTATGAGAACACGAAATGAAATATCTCTCTCTGCTAAAAGATCAAAAACTGGGGAAATGGTGCATTTTGGGAAAAAAAGGGCTCATTCGTCCTCCACTGCCGTCCCTGATGTCAGCAAAATGTTGTCTCCTTAGAACAGAATTCATGCAAATGTTTATTTTGCAGCACTCTCGTGTTCCCTTTGCTAAAGAACTAAGCTATATTTTCATTGTCTTATTCTCTGTTTGGTAAATATCATTTTCTCCTGTCCTTTCCGCAGCTACCATGGAAACAAGCAAAAAATGCTTCAGATTAAATATTTTTAAATACATTTTTTTCCTTGGTAGAAAACGGTATCAGTTTTCAAAATAGGTTTTTATACAGGAGATGAAGGGAAATATATTTGAGCATTGGACTAAAGGTGGCTTTGTATCCTCTTATATTGATAAAATTATATTAAAAACACGTTGCCACAGTTAAACCCTTGGAGTGACACTAGAAACAAAAGAAGCCAAGTATTATTTCTTCTCTGAAAAAATGTCTAGTGTGAAGTCTTAAAGATCCTACGAAAATAATAAGACTGGCGTATAAATAAAAGACAAGTTAAATCGTAAATAATTTTGATACATGGGAGATAAAAGCCTTATTACCTCTCCCCCTATCGCAGGTGCTTTTTATTCCAACTGCAAGAATAATATATTTTACTGCTGAATCTGGAGCATTTTGTTTCATGGATTGAGCCCTATAAAATTAATAATCTCCAACAAATGTACCCTAAGACGCGCTGTTATTTATATGCAGAGAATGGTGGCTTATTTACCCAAACATTACAGTGATCCAAAATGTTCAGCTAAGCAGGAACACAAAATATGATATTATATTATGTAAATGGGTTTGTGATACGCTCTGCTGGATAATAACTTCCAGATGTCTCTGTAGCCAGAGGCTGACGGATATCAAAGGCAGGTTGGCTGGGAGGGGAGACGTGCCAGCTGGCGAGACTGGCTACTGCTAAGTGTAGCGGAAGGTGAAAGCTGGTGTTTCTTCACACTCGCTGGTTTTATTTGTGGACTAGTGAAAAGTCAGTGGCTCACAGCCTTATTTTCACGAGCCGCATAGGGCTTGAGGAGCTATAGGGCTCCCACGTGTCCAGTTCTTTCAGTGAATTGTTTTTCTGCCGCTTTTGTGAGTAGGGGTCGAGTTTAGTCTGAGTCTCCCAACAAATGAAAGACTGACAAGCCCCAGACTTAGACTGGCAGGAGCTTATAGACTAACTAGGAGGCACTTCTGACTTGTCTTTTCTTGCCAGTGCTGACTGTAGACAAGGAATCTCCCTCCACTCTCAGTGCCAGGGTGTAGATGGAGTCGGATGAAGAAGCATATGGCCTCACCAGTTTGGAGTAAAGTTTCATAAGTCTGGTTTTGATGTCTGACAGTCCCTAGAGGTTTAACTACATGTCATCTTCCGAATGCAGCGGACAGTACTCACCATCATTAAATGCAGCACTGGACTGAAAAGGGACTGGAAATAAGTCCTGTAAGATGTCATTGAGGAGAGTGGATTCAGTTTTTTTACTGGACACGTGCTTCACTATTTTGCTGCAAACACCCGTCATCCTTTTGTCGTATGTAAGAGGAGGGGTGGCACCTCTCAAACGCAATAGGAGTGAAGCCACCTAGAGCAGTAGTGCTGGAGTTTATTTGATTGTGAGAACGGCTGTGGACAGATTGTGTTCTGATGACACTACAAAAGGTAGAGGAATATTTTATCTTTCGAAAATCTCTGCCTGAGATTCCGGGAAGCATATGGGCAGTAAGGCCATGAGAGAAGGAGCAGTTGTTATCTCAGTGAGAACTGTTATTCAGAAAAAAAAAATAAAATCAAACCCAGAATTGGAAACTGTACTTTAGAATTAATTTAATTTGGTATCACATTTTGCTTCCGAGTTTGCTTCCGATCTTTATATCCTTGCAAACTCGAAAGTACAGGAGAGTTTTCCGGGGCTTGCGGTTAGTCATTGCTATTATTCCAGAGACGTCTGGGATGTTGTAGTCAGAGACCTGAGTAGTTCTGGCATTTGTGCTCACCAGACTTTGTTATTGCATTTGTCTCACAGCTTTTAAACAGCAGAAAGCATGTACAATGTATTTAAACAACACCAGAGAAATTAAGGTCATGAGAATGCATCGTCAACAAATGAAGATAAAAAAGAGCTGTTCAAAAAAAACACAACATCTTGTTGTTGCAAGACGCTTTTGAAATTCTACATACTGAATTCAGAGTCATGTTGATGATTTATTCTAATGTAGGAAAACATCATCAAGAGTGACAAGCAAGCTAGTCACTGTCTAGTCACCTGCCAGCAAATATTTCATAAAGACTAAAAAGGCTGGTACTGCCTTGCTGAGCTGACACTAATTATTTCAGTATACACAGAGCTTTGGGATTTGCGTTAATTCTCAAGTCTGTCTTTAGTTCAGACTCATTCCTCTGTGTAAACTCGGCAGAGCACAAATTATTTGACCATCCTTTCATAATCTGTCCCCACGCTCGCTTACCAATTATATAAACTGATCCAAATACCTGTTCTCAATGGATCCCCATTTGGGAATCACAATCCAATTAAAAAAAAGGGGGGGGGATATCCACTTTTCTGTAGCTCGTGTTTGGTAGTCCTACTTCGTGTTGACGTTCATTTTGGGGTATCTTTTTCAGGTAACATTGTTTTCATTGACGTTCAGAAAACTTTCTGGTGATAAAACCCTTTATAGTTGAAAACTCAATTGGATATAGCACAGTGCATACGATAGGAAGGCTGAGCTCAACAGTCCCTATCTTACACTGCTACATCATGATGCTGTTTCTTTGTTTATTACACCCTTAAGTGAGTATTTTTAGAACAACAGGTAAATATTGAACAGCGGTGCAGCCGTCGTGCAGCTGCTCAGTGCCGATGCTTGTTGAAGGTGTGTGTAAAACAGCATCCAGGCGAACACAAAACAGCAGGCACCTTGGGTTAGCGTGAGAGAGGATTTGAAAATCGTGGATGTATGTGACTGAAAAAGGCTACATTTGTCTGTTCTGTGAAAATTCAGCTCTGGAACTGGTTAATTTTTAACGGTTCGCAGTAAAATAGCCACATTTTTGCACAAGTGCTTCCAACGTTGCAGCCAGCGGATGTCTGCCCTCCACAGGTAACGTGGATCAGAGCCGCGATCGAGCTGAACGAGTGGCCTCCTTGCTGGAATGTCCCAACTTTTGGAGCAACCAATTGGCTCCATATCCTGTTTAGATTTCATATAACATATAGTTTTAGGCAACTGCCTTCTTTATTGCACTTCTAGACCAAGAATTGCAGTGTGCTAATAGATGGATTTACGTCAAACCATAAGCCTTGAAGCAGTGGTTCCCGCTGAAATCAGTGCCTACAAATAGAGGCTTGCAAATGGTTGTAGGATGTTTGAGTTTGCGCAGTTTGAGTAAGACAAAAAGTGAGTGTGGCTTCAAATTGCAGGAGCTTCAAAAACATTACTGTTTTTTCCTGTGGTGTTCTTGGGTCTCTTGGTTTTAGGGTGAGGTGACTTGAGAAAATATGCAAAATGCAGAGGGTAGTGTTCCCACTGTATCTTAGCTGAAATGAAGAGAATATGGCTTACAATCTTTCTGATTTATGGAAGTTCAGACATTTTCCAGTGGGAGCGCAGGTCACCATATGGTGAAAGAAGCTTGTCTTTGATAGTTCTGTTTGCTGTGAACTTTCCAGTAGTAAACCCTGGAATCATAGAATGCCACTGAGTATTTAAGTTTTGGGACTGGGTAACCTCTGAAGAACTTCTCCAAATCTGCATTTCTTTGATTCATCATTCTGTAAGGCAGAAATTTTCTTACGATGAAGCAGACTTTTAAGGCCAAACCCTGGTCTCCCCATTTCCATTGTGTCTGTTGTGCACTTTAATGTGTCCCGCACCAAAGTGGGTGGAATTCATTGTTTTAAAAAATCATGAAGCAATTATTTTCCAAATAATAGAAATTATTAAGTGAGATGCATTGCACTTCCCAGGCTGCATGGGGAGATGTGCATTTGGAATTTATGGTTAAAGCCCAGCTCATTCTTCACGAAGCACTAAGAAGAACCAATTCACCTTTGCTGCTATGGAGCTGACTCTTCCCTGGTTGTAGGTTGTTTTGTTCAGTGCAATCTGTCTGCAGAACCTCAGGCTACAGCTTTCTGTATCCCTGCTAATGCCAAGGAGTGGGGTAACTTCATAGTATAAAACTAAGCCCATGACACAGAGCGTAAAGCAATTCTCTCTGGAATTCTCTCCTTTTTTTTATTTTTTTTTTTGTGTTTGTGTGGGTTCTGGTAGGCTGCTCTTATTAGAAATTTGCAGAAACTTCTTTACCCCAATGTGCCGCTAAAGCTCCCTGCAGCTGGTGTAATGAAGACGATATATTCCGGGAGGCATCTTGATTTGAGAGTGACAGCTCCATATATTTGTGAAAATGAAGTGGCAGCAGAGTTGCCAGTAAAGCATATTGTGTCTTCGTGGTGCAGAAATCTATCACGTTAATAACAATCATTTTCACAGTTACATGTGACCGTTTGCACACAGGGAAGCGCTGCTGTGCAGAGAAGTCTTAAGAAGTGTGGAAGAAACTAACTGGTTTTGCTTTCTTGTCTCCAAAACAGCCAAAAGGAAGGAAGACCGCACCGGGAGAGCTGGTGCAGCAGCAGAGCGACACTCTTCTCCCGTGGCGCCAGCATCAGAGCGTTAACGGCCTGCGACGGCAGAAGCGAGACTGGGTCATCCCACCAATCAACGTGCCAGAAAACTCCAGAGGACCCTTTCCGCAGCAGCTGGTTCGAGTAAGTTACAAAAAGGAATAAATATAATAATAGTAGTAGTAGTGGTAATCTCGGAGTGGGTCTAGTGAAGCAGTAGATGTGGTCCAAGCTCACTGCATGGGAAATGTGGCTCAAAGCACGGGCTCTCTGTTTTTTCCTCCCTCGTGCCAGAAAAATTACCTTTTACATGCTGCTGAAACACTTCTTTTCTAAAGCTACTTGCCCCAGTTTTCCCTCCCCCAGCTCAAACGGCAGCCTAATCGCCTCCTTCCAGCCAGTCTCTCGGGAGACGCTGGCGTTGCTGCCAAGATGGCACTTTGCCCGCGCTGTCATCCAGAAAACGGCTGCAGGTGTAAAGTTGGGCTTGGTGACACCCAGCGACGAGGGGGTGCTGCATCCTTCCCTGGCTTCGCCGAGCCGGAGTGCAGATGCGTGGCAGGGCTCGAGGAGGTTGGCTGCTTGCCGCCGCTGCAGATGGATCCCTCAGCCTCTGTATGTTGCTAGTTTCTTTATGAGGATGATCGCTGAGATCAGGTTCACCCACATGGCTTTCTGTGATGATTACTGGAAGACAGGAGAAGAAAAAAAGGGGAAAGGGGCCTTTGACAGACACATTTGGTTGATATGTTATTGCTGTTGATAAGTGTTAGCAAAATATAAATACATGTTGCTATTCCACTTGCGGTTGCTGGTTTCAGTTTCTGGAGCAAAAAAAGATTAACGGTAGAAAAAATAATTCCCTGGCAGACTTCTACAACTCTTCCCTCGGAAGAAAATGGTGGCAATTATAAAATTTCAGGACTTATTTTGAAGAACAGTGGCGTGTCACTGGCATCCCTTCTCATGAAGTTCACCCAGTCGTCTTGAAACTGTGCCTAGATTCAAATGAGCTGTCATCGTTACCTGTTTCCCAGTGATTAGCTGATACTCTTCTGCACAAACTATGTCTGGGAGGATAACAGGAGCTTGCCAAGTCCTTCAGAAGTTCAGGTGAACCTTGCAGTGACTCACGCAGTGACTGCAGGTGCACGTTCTCAATTCACCGAGTACTGGGTGCACTCGAATTGCTGCTGTTGTTTCTTTGTCCAATTAGATAAGTAAGACAAGGGATAAAAAAGTCCCAGGTGGCAGATGGTTTTACGTCTGTCCTGGAGCAACAGGAAGGGAAGGAAAGAAGTCTTTGTGTGGTCAGCTGTGCTCGGTATGAAGTGACCCATTAATACATTGTTGAAGAAACATCTGAAGAGGAGAATAACCTAATGTGTCAAACTTCTCTTCCGAAATCGGATTAATAATTTAGATTAATTCCTGGATTCTTGAGAAAAAATAAAGTGGAGTACTTGCAAAATGAACTTAGGACCTGTCCCACTCCCTGCTGATTTCTTTTGAGCTGTGACTAGACAGCAAGAGGACAGGTTGGCACCACCTTACCGTGGCAAATTTGTTGATGTATAAGTGCTGAAATCTCTGTGGCACATTTTCCCCTCTACAGTCTGGAGATGAAACAGAAGGACTCAGGGATGCAAAACTCCAGTATTAATGAAAGTGACAAATAATAAATTTTCTATAGGTACAGAAGAATTGATATTCATCATTTAAACTGTCGGTAACCTTGGAAAGGTAACCTAGCTGATGGAAACACGGAGCTCCCAGATTGTCAGCGATATGCACGAATGCAATTTTTAAATACAGATGATAGGAGAAACACTGAAATTGAAGTAAAAAAATGGGGTAAGGAATTTAAAAAAATGGCTTAGAAAGAGCTACTTTCCTTTTCACCTGACACACAGAAAGTATCATAATGACAGGGAAGATCATACAAAGAGTGCAACTCAATTAAGCGAGAGACCCCTGATGTTTCAGGCTCAGGTTGAGTTTCTGCTTATCTGCAGCATCTGGTCTGTTTGCTGGCCCTTGAATGTGGAACTCTGGTGATTCCT
The DNA here is from genome assembly GCA_013389865.1 of Piaya cayana. NCBI lineage: Eukaryota > Metazoa > Chordata > Aves > Cuculiformes > Coccyzidae > Piaya > Piaya cayana. The sequence continues at coordinate 179,243 of WAAB01021625.1, read as the reverse complement.
AGCAGGAGATGCAGCTTACTCCATTAGACTTTGCTCTTTAATTATCCAGAACAGGATAAATCAGCATCTTCAAAGACCAGCACTATCTGATTATTTCCATCCACATAATCTTTGGATTGCCTTGGAGCACTCTGCTGTCTCCTAAATCTAGGTAACAGTTTTGATCTGATTTCCCATGTTTTTGCTCACTGGGCGCTGAATATTTTTCTGTCCATCTGCTCACAAACCGGAGCTGGAAGTGCACATGTGAAGTTACAGCTCAGCTCTCATTTGTACGGAAGTCTGTCACAGTTTTTTCTGCTCGTTTATATAAAGCGTTAAATCTAACGCTGGATCCTGGACACTGAAGGTTCTTTTGGTGTGGAGAGCCCTGCTCGAGGTTACATTTTATAGGTATAACTCATGGAAGCCAGTCCCTCCATTATGGTATCTTTGGTTCTGGTCATCTCCAAGGAGAGGAAGGGATGGCATGAAATATCTGTATATTAAAAAAACAAAAAGACCTACCAGAAGAACATTTTCATAGTACCACTTGCTGTTTGCGTTTTTATAGGTCAGACTAATTTGAAATGCATAGACAAATCTTTTGGGTTCCCTCCTACTCCTGCTTCCTATTGTGAAGGTAAAAATTCCATTTTATGGAAGTTGATTAGTTACTTGTCAGTATTTTTAGCAAGGCTGTGCCTGAATGAAGTTTAAATGATAGGAAAGGTGAATGCAGCTTGATGGGAGCCTCATGCCTCAAAATGCAGTCCTGTCTGGTTCAGCGGGGATCAACTATAATTCTCTTCTCATTAAACCATTTCATTCTGATAAAATACATTAAATGAAAAAGTTTTCAGAAAAAAAGAAAAGAAAAAAGGAAGACGTCACAACATTATTCCTGCCAAAAAAAACTCGGTTAATTACAGGGCTTTTTCTTTCAAAGGAACATCCATGTCTGTTCATATGCATCAACTCCACTAACTAGGAAACGCATTTCCAAAAAATAATATGTAAAAAATAATAATAGGAATTTTTTATTAGTTTTGTCTGCTGAAAAATTTACTTATTCTTCAAAGAGTGTAAATAAACTTCTGACGTGTATGAGCTAAATATATATTTTTATAAGAAATGTTTTGCAAATTTTGCTTTTGTCTCTGAGCTGAGAAAACAGTTCTCAAATCGTATTGATACGTGCTTAGTTATTTTGCAAACATTTTTGAAAATCTTGGCTTTAGCTTCCTCGTGCTTCACTTCCACCTTTGTATTAGGAATAACGTCTTACCCGCTGTGAAATATTTTACTGTAGTGAGGATAATTTCATTACTAATTGTCAGGTAGTCTCATTATTATAACTATGAGGTCCATAAAAATGCCTATTAAAAAATACACGAACAATATGAAATCCCCATCCTTCCCCAAGTAAATGACTCATGCAGGCACACCGATCAACTCTGATGATACACTAAATAGTTGCACCCTTGCTGAGTACCATCTATTTTCTCACTGACTCATCCTTTTTAAGTACATGTGTAGCTAATTCTTAATTATCTATTATCTAATTATCTATTAGCTAATCATCCTCTTTTGCACTCCAGAATGTGTCTCGGTTTTGGATCCGCATGCAAGTCTCTGACTTCTAATGGGCACATTGAGTCAGTTTTCAAGGCTGAAGGCTTGGCCCATCTTGCTGGGCTCCACAAAAATTGTTTGTTTACAAAACACAGTCTCGTGCAGAACTGGCCCATGGTCATGGCACCCTTAGGTACCAGGCTCCTCTATCAACCACTGCAACCATGTTTACCCTTATCAATGCTCTGGACTTCCAACTTTACCTCCAGGACCTTTCTAGAGCTCTTAGGAGCCACCTGTCTCTAACTTGATCTGCATAGACCCTAATTTTTCCAGCTTGCCTTTATTAACCTTGGAACTGAAAATTTTCATATTTACCCATAAGATCTCTTATTATAAACAACTTGATCTTATTGCACTGGCGTGCACATCCGCTGAGGATGACCAAGACGGGATCTCAATGCTCTTATAAACCACCTTGATTGCATGCCTAAGCTCAGCGTGCCCTCTCGTATCTGAGTGCTGGTAATCTCAGGCACAAGAATGCTAGAAATAATCTAATGTGTATAACAAGGAAAAAGAGGGAAGGATGCATTTTTATGTAAATTTAATCAGAAAGTCCTGAAGTGGTTTGGAAAGTTGGTGGAAAGGTAGTATACCTGAAGGCTCTTGGATTGCNCCCCTCAGCCTCCTCTTCTCCAGCCTAAACACCCCCAACTCTCTCAGCCACTCCTCATAAGGCCTGTTCTCCAACCTCTTCATCAGCCTAGTTGCTCTTCTCTGGACTCGCTCCAGAGCCTCAACATCCTTCTTGTGCTGAGGGGCCCAGAACTGCACACAGTATTCAAGGAGCAGTCTCACCAGTGCCAAGTACAGAGGGAGAATAACCTCCCTGGACCTGCTGGTCACACCTTAGCAGAGGTGTGGTTGATTTGGGTGGGTTTGGTGCATCACGGTGCATGTTAATGGAGCAGAGAGCTCTTCTTAGCGTGCTGGAAAGACTCGCAGTGGGCTCTTGGGTGGGTTTAGCAGATGTTGAGCTATATGCTGAAATTTGTAGCTCCTCAGCCTGTTTGTGTGCCATGTCTACCCCTGTGCAGGAAACTGGTGTAGTGAGACAGCTCTCCAGAAGTCGTTGTTGGAGATAGGTGAGGTACACCAAGCTGTGAAACCCCCACTAGCTGGGACCGTCAGCCCTCAATATTGGCGTTTCCTGCGCTCGTCACGGCTGTTTCAGCATGCACTTTGCCCTATTTTAAATAGTTTCATTGTAGGAAATCCCTCATGCCTCCCGTATCAGCCACATTGCTTACTGCTGTGAAATTGGCAGTTCAGAATCCATTAACTCCCAGCTGCAAGACAGATGGCATCTGTCTGTGGTGAGAGAAGGTTTGTTGAGAAAAGGCCTTGCAAATCCTTCCCAACAAACATCAGACCTTATTTTTCCCGAGAGAGATGTGGACAGCCTTGATTGCAAATAGGCCTGGACCTTCCTTGTTCTTCATGGGAACAAGTGGTTCTTTTGCCTTTACCAATCACAAAATAAGTAAATAAATAAGATAAAATTGCTAGTTCTGGCTCTCCGTACATCTCATTTTTGGTACCCATTTGCCAGCTGAAATTCAGAAATGAGGCAATTTGATCTTTATTGTAGCAGTCAGACAGAGATAAGGAGGAGCAAACCCAGAAAGTGGAGAAGAGATGGGACATTGTGGAGTTTCTGTTGCTTTGCAGAGGCACAGCCTTCCTCTGAAAGCTGGTTAAAGGATGGTGGATGGCGACAGCTCTTGGCTCTTGAGTGTGATTTCATGCCCTAAACCAACCTGACACCAAAGAGAGAAAGATTAGCAAGAAAATGATTCACTAAGCATTCATGTTGCCACCATCTCGGCTCTGAGACTGATCTGTCTTCTGTGTGTGTGTCTTACCAAACCAGGACTCGGCATGCTTGGGATAGATGGAGAAAAGGAAATAAGATGTGTCTCTACTTTCTTGACACAACCATTTGAAATGTTTTATAAGCAGGCAGTTTAAAGCAAATATATACCACACAGTATATATATGTATTCCTCAAATGATGTTCCTTTGTTTGCATTCTCCCTGGACTACAGAGATGTCATTCTCAGTCTCCAGCATTTGACACAAATAGGTGGCCAGATCCTGATGTGAATTCACGCCTCTCTGCCAAAGCTGGTAGGGCTACACCAGCACATACCGTTTGGGAATCTAGGTCGAAGAAAGCAGATGCCCAGCGCTTCATGGGCTTTACGTGCACGCGCGCACACAGCGTTATGGCTCGAAAAGTGCAGCTACAGCATAAATGCTCCACTCGAAATTCTCTTACAACAGCATTCAGGCCTATGCTGTAATTATACATATTGTATTTCCTTGTATTCAGACCCATGGGGAATTTATACTGTCCTTGCTAAAGCCAGAGGGACTGAAGGAAAGCAGTCATTTAATGATTCAGCTGTCTTGGGCTCTATGATTTAATCAATCATATGAAAGAAATTTTTAGATTCTTTATGTTTAGAGTTCTCTTGTCTGAGCAGAAAATGTTCCCTTTTTGAATTGCTTTAATAGCTGTATTTATGCAGCTGAAAGTTCCTTAAGAAATGAAAGTAAAATCAAATTGCTGAGAATGCCTAGATAATTTATCGGAGAATATTCAATTAGAATATATTAATATTTTAGATTTCCATCATTAATTTAATATTCAGAGATTTAATTTAGTCGTTGAATTGCTGTAGTGCCATGCGTGGGTAGATTGTTAGGCTGAGTGCTTAAAACACCTGCCACAAATGGGTGAATCTCACTTTGATTCCCAAGAGCACAAATGCCTTTCTACTGACATAAGTCTCGCAGCAAAAACTCAGACACTAAATCTTGCCTGTGCTCTGCGTTTTTCCATTACTGCAGAATAGAATATTACGAACTTCCAGCAGAAATAAATGCGAGAGCCTTGTTTATTTATGCATTCAAATCCAGACTGAGGGGGAATTTGGTGCTTTGTGGTTCTGAAGAATTTCGTTACTTACTGATGAAGAACTGTTGTGAGGGAGGTTGGGGTTTTAAGGTGATTGACACTTGGCTTTCCCTCTCTGATCAGGGAGTATCTGCGTGAAATTTCAGCAGTCTTAAAATTCATTGATAATATTTCTGATTTTCTTCATGTTTCAGCAGAAGCTCAAGATGTTACTTTTTTCGCTTGATTGTTTGTATGTGCAATTAAAGTCAGGTCAGGGCCAGGTGCCATCATTACAGGGTCAATACTTGGCACTTAGAACGAGGTGTCAGAATATGCATCCATGTACATGGATGATGACCCACTGTTGGCACAAATCCTGGTCAGATTTGTGCTAATACCTTCCCAGAAAGAAAAACCGTCATGTTCCTACTGATTTTGCTAGCATGAGAAATGGACCAGTTAGGAAGAATGAAGGACAGCAGAAATCTGGGGTGCAGTGAGTCAAACCGCAAGGGTGCTGGGATAACCGACCTTTGGTCTGACCTCATGTACGATGTTTAAAACTGTTTCGCGGTCACTTGGCATCCTTGTGTGGCAGTGGGATATACTGGCAGGTGTTCCTGAACCTACCACCAACCACTCTCTGCTTGTTAAATTAAAATTATATGTTAGATCCATACAGTCTTTGCTTACGTATTTTTCTGTACAGGATCTGATCTTTTCAATCCGTTTGCATAAGTGAGGATTGTCTTTCTTTCAGGAATAAGAAACTGAGAGAGTAAAGATGAGTGGCTTTGTTCAAGACCACAGTGCTGTTGCCATGGCCATGAGCAGCACTCTTCGGTTATCGGCATCTGGGCTTGTCCTTGGGTTATCTGAAGAATCTCGTAATGGACTCAGATGTTATTGAGTATTCAGAAATCTTTTGTTGATGGTTATATTCAGTCATTTCATTTGTGTCTGAGTTCAGCTGCTGCACCTGTGTATCAGGTCTGCTAATGCACAGGCTTGTTTTGACAATAATTCAAAGGTTCTTGTCTGCCACGAGGCAAGGACTAAGCGGCAGCTCCCTTTCTCTGCTGGGTCTCAGTCAATTCCTCCACCACCACTTCCATCCAGCCCTTACCTTTTAGCTTCTGCTCCAAGTTCAGCTCAGGAACAGGAGATGTTGGGAGCACAGAAGGATAAGTACCCCTCGCCTTGAACTGTTGTACCAAGCGCACTGTAAAATAGTTCATCAATCACTCCAAAGAGTATTTAGCCGCAAGACTCCATTGCACATATTGCAACATATCATTACATCCCCATCCTCTCCAGAAAGTGAGATAACTGTAATAGCTGCTCGGTACGGCTGTCATTACGTGTAGAGGCAAAGACAGGAAGGCATAGTCAGAGCTAATGTGCACAGCTCATGAAAGCTATTGAAAATCCGTAAAGACAGAGTGTACACAAAAACAGTGGGTTAATTCGCTAAGAAAAAAAAGCTTTGATTTTGCTCGTGCCTTTTCTGGAGAAAAATAGTAATAACGAAAAAGGCTGAGACCCGAACGGAGACAGAGAACTTGCAATCTGCCTCTTTGCTGCAGTAGTTTATTATTTAACACTCATCACACACATTAGTAATAGGTTGCTGTGGGACTTGGCTTCCTCGATGAGTTGAAATGGAGTCCCGAAGACATAGTGGCACCGTGTGGGTGTGAGTTTGGATTTGCAGAATGATGGTGCAGATAGAACCTTGACAGCTAGACTGTTGTTGAAATTCATTGTATCGGGTTGGAGTGAGATAGGAGGCAAAAAACCCATCCACGCTTTTTTTTTCTTTTACTAGTGCATATATTCTTGCTCGTCTGCACCGCTGAAGAATTAAATTCAGCACCCTGGAATTTCAGATGTCAGCTTTTTAGATTTTAGAGAATTTACTCTTGGTCTGATTTTAAGCTCTCACTGCCGCAGTTAATTGTTTTATTTATACCTGCTGGGATTTACAGTGAAAAAGGTGTCACCACCTAAATCCTTCCTCGGCTGTCTGTAATGCAGAGTGATGAGAGGTGCGAGCTGTGGTTAGATGATGGAACAGCAAAGAGTGGATGTGCAGCAGCTTCATTAAAGTCCCTGTTCCTTTGCGACTTGTTCTTTCCCGTAGCTCTTACCATATTTTTAATAATCACCATATTTTAATAACGTTCATATTTGTTGCTAATTTCCTTAATTTAAAGGACATTTTCCTCCTATCCGAACAGTTAGACAACTTAAAAGCAAACAAACAAAACCTTGGATTATATTAAGGGAAACATTTTGCCCAAGGCAGTTTGGGTATCTGCAGATGGTGCTGAACATTTTGGCCCTTGTTCAGCAGACATTTTAAGTACGTGCCTGAATTTGAGCCTTTAAGTAGCTCCAGTGGCTCTTCTGAGTCTGTTCAGACTGGAGACTGAGGATGTGAACAGTGCCTCACTGGGTTGAAACCAAGCATTCAGCTTTATGCAGTACCAACCTCTTTGGCCATGCTTGTCATTTTTCTTAGATTCCTGATTTTATTTACATTTCTCTGTGTGTAGTGCAGGCGTGGAGATCACACTTCCAGATGCACACACACGCAAACCTTCCCATATGTCATGCAAGCATTTTCCCTTTTTCCCATAGCAGACACCAAGCCAGAAGCCTGCCTTGAAAAGCCAGTAGACCTTGGTTACGTTTTTTTGGCGCTAGGCAGAGAGAACTGAATTCCTTTTCCTTTTAGGAGCTAAGAAAAGCTATTTCATCCTTTAAGAGACCTTGAGGCAGCTGGGCAGGGTGAGCTCACCCTTAGAGAGGGGCAGGGCTTTACCCACAGGTGTCAGAGGTTTTGTTCTCTCCATGGAGGAATGAGGTGTGTTTGGCTGCAACTGATTGTTAGGTAATCTGCATAAAAATCTTCCAGGAATTCAAGAGGCTGTTTATGCTATGTTAAGGGTGAGAGAGGGGTGCTGATGAAGGGCTTCAAGGTGAGTGACCTTTTTGGAGGATGGTATGGGTTTCAACTAGAAGTCAGTGGAGGGGAAAGTGGAGGAAGCTGCTCTAACCAAGCTCAAGTGTCCTAGGCAACAGAAAGTAAGCAAGCAAAAGAGTGAAAATGAGGATTTGGTGTGGCTTGTGGTGTTATTTTAAATTCATAGAGGGCTGCAGAGCATGCCCTCAGCCTTGCATAGTCTTTGCAGGACCTTGTGCCATGCAGGGTTGCGCTGCATCAACAATCCTTTTCTGGGCATCAGCAAGCAAGCTGGGAGAGCACAGCTGGAGATGAGGACTCAGTGTAGGCTGTTAATCCAGTAAGGTGATGTTTTGGAAAACTTTCATGTGACATGTAAGAGGGGTCTCATTTCTGCCTCAGGTCCATGTGTGGTTTCTGGGATGACTATATGTGCATGTGTATATATGTATATATATATATGAGTTACAGCTAGAAAAACAGAGTCATGTAGGGTATTCAGGTGCATCATAATGAAGCATCTGCATGTGTTCTCCCCTAGCAAAGCCCTGCCTGAGTAATTCCACTCTGGGGGTTGTGTTTTGGAGACCAGGACTAAGCCTCTGTGACTTAAGTTATAAAACCCTATAACCAAAAGTTTCTAGCGGAAATATTAATAGGCCCTTACGTGCTGCCGTGCTGGCAGGTGTTGCTGGGATGATTCACCTTCCTGAGTCTTTTGTTTCACTCATAATCTCCACTCATTGTAATCAAAACATTACGTGACCTGAGGAGGTTATTGTGTCTGTACTTGGGTTTACAGTCTTTTCAGGCTGTTTTGCAATTGACTTATTTGTTTGATTTGTGGCTCAAGGCTTTGTGAGCTATAGCATTTATTTAAGTAAATAAGCTCCTTTTGTTGTCATAAAAAGTGGGTTGGTTAAAAGAAGGAGAAGGGCTGTGTAAGCTTGTTTCTATCCAAAAAATGAAAGGCACGCGTTGTTGTTGTAAAAAGGTTGGATGTAGGGGCTGTGATTTGCCCCTTTAGAGGAGCTGGCGATCCATGGTCCTCCAGCTGCCCCCTCTGCTAATGACACTCCTGTGGGGACACAGGCAGAGGTGTAGTGCTCCGTTACTGTGGGTCCACAGAAAATTCAGTGGAAATGGCCAATTTGCTGTATTTCCAAGTCACTGTTAAAAGTGTGGCAGCTAAAAGGCAGCGTTTCTGACAGCACTGTGAGCTGTTCCGAGTTCTTTCTGAAATCACATCGCTGGAAGGGACCACGTATGTAGAGGGAAAGAAATTAAGGGTCTGCACTAACAAGTATTGCTGGTTAATCCACAACCTTCTGAAAGGGTTTCTTAGAGTTGGAAAGCAAAAATAAATGTTTGGCCAGCATGTATTTTCAGTGGTGTAGTTTGTAGTGAAAAGATGACACAATTTACTTACCAGTAAATAGTATTCAACTGCATCTAACAAAAAGAAATTAGAGTAGAAGAATCAGACATCATCAGAGCGTAAATCTTTTAGAGAAGATTATAGCAGTTATTTATTATTTGGAAGCAAAGAATGGAGGAGCGAGGTGGCAGTTTTCTTTCAGTGATGGGAAATGCACCCTCTAATGTCTCCATGGAAAAAAAGAAAATGCTGCACCAAAGCATTCACATTCAGCTTGATGGCAAAAACACTATTCGTTAGCATCTGTTTTTGCAGGGGAACTCCTGTTAAGAGGGGAATTTAAATATCGGAGGAAGCATTTCCAACAACTGTCTGGGTTTACCGAATATTTTTCAGACAGCGTTATGTTTATGGCGCAGATTTTTGTATGCTAAAGGAAAAGGCAATTCAAAATTTATGAAACAGCTGCTGCGTCTTTTGAGCACCTGAGGGACAGAATGACACAACATATATGTATTCCTGAAGTCATTAAAAGAAAAAAAAAAATCTGTTATTCCTTTTGAACGTAACCCATGGTATCTGCAAGTATTAAAAATTTTCTTATAATTTTTTAATTAGACATGAATGCAAAATTTAACATTCAAGTACAACATGCTATTAGGAAATCAGCTCTTTTTCTTCTCTTTCTGTATCCATCTACTTGTTAAAATGTCCCCCTCCCTCTTTTTTTTTTTTACCCTCTTGTTCCTAATGAGACTTCCTCCTTCTCCCCATGACTTTTTATGTAAGCAACCTTAGCTCTTGATTAATCAGTAATTAGGGAAGGAGTCATACTGATTTCGAGTCTCTACTATGATACTCTCCAGCTGAAATTCAAATGCGAAATCTAAAGGAAAGTCGTAATGTCAATATTATGCTATGTCTAAGTATACAGTGACAAAAATCACATCAGAGACGGGTGAGACAATATCTGTTTATATAGGTACAAATCTATCCTGCTTGATACTGGGTGTAACAAAATCATAATTCTCTCCCATGATGCCTTCTGCTCACATTTCTCATTATTACCTACATTTGGCATGATCAGCATTCAATATTTCACCCTAAAGTTTACTGCCCCCTCTATCATCTTACCCGACACGTACTGTTTCACTCCGCTTTGTGTTTGCTGAGCAGTTAGGGCCTAATTCAAAGTTTAATGAGCCCTCATTAACCTCCGTGAGCTTTGGATCAATCCCTTGTAGTCTAATATGTTAATAATGCCAGGGTATTATGGAGTTAAAAGCTACCATACAGTGGTCTGAGGATAAAGTCACTGCAGGCGTGCGGCTTAATGGGGTATTAATTGGATAGAGGGTATTCATAAGTACTGAGCACTGAGTGTGTATATTGTTGAAAGAATAGAATAAGTGCTGAATGTTATGATCTTAAAGTAAGGAAAACTCAAGTTTCCCTTTGCATTGGTCCTCACAATAGCTGTGCATCAGGCACTTCAGGAGTTAATGGAGATTGGGGAGAGTTTTCTGGCCCAGGTTAATGGGTGCTGTCACTCACAATTCATCTTCTTTCTTGTAATCCTGTTCTGAAGTCTTGCCCATATTGGCTCTGTCAAAATCATTCCTCAAGAAGCGAAGTATTTGCAGAAAGGTGGTAGTGTTGGAAAGGATTCATCAAAAGGAGCTGCTAATTACACACAACAGCTTTTTCATTTCCCTTTTTTTTATTCTCTGGGATAGGGTGCTTTCAACATATCATTTAAAATAATCCAAAATATTGTGTTGTCTGAGCTCTGATTGCCAGTAAGCCCACTGTAAGCGAGCCACGGAGGCTGGCTCTGTATTTCTGTGGGCTGCTTGTTATATTCCCTGGAGGTAGCCCCGATAGCAGACCTGCACCCCAAAGCATGGCAGAGCAGCCCATGTGAAGTATTTTATCCCAATTTCTCCTTTTTACCCTTTCCAGATTTTAAAAGATTCTTCATTCTTGGAGATGCTGTATTTATTAAGAGCCACAAATGGGAGCTGCTGGGGCTGGGGTAAGCGATGTTTGCACATAGTGGGTCTGTCTCTCCAGCCCTCTTCTGCTGCAGCCTTCCTCTGCTGCAGTCTGTTTGCTTTCCCTCTCCCATCACTGCTCTGAAACCCCAATCTGTGCAGGACTCTACATGGAGCAGATCCAAGAAGAGGCAGAGCTCACCTCTACCTGCAAGGACCACACAGACTCAGCAATGGAAGCTCTGTCTCTACCTCAGGGAGTGTACGAGGGGGAGGATCTGGTGCAGCAAAGAGTTAATACTCGTTCTTTTAGATTCCCTTACAGGCCGATGAGAGTTAGGTACCTGGGTGCCTTAGCAAATCCCGCCTTGTGCCTACGTGCCTTTAAAGTGTGGATTTTTACAGCTTAGGACCCTTTTCCATTTCTTCTTTGCTGTGTCATGAGATGGGCCCTTAGGACAAGCAGTGGGAGTGGTCCTCCTTGACTTTTGATGCTGTTTCAGATCTTTAAAGGTAAAAGACCTTGAAAGTGTGTAGCAGTGTGGGAACATCCGCAGGGCAGGTATGAACCTTGATCTGGGGCTGTGGAGTCATCCCAGTGCCTTCCCAATTCCTCCCAGTAATGAAGAATAGGCAAAGCTGCTGGCTCAGACACAGACCCCTTGAGCAGCAACAACACGTGTGGATGGGGGTAACCCTCCTGCTGGCCCTCGAACCTGCTTGGGCCTGATCAAGAGGACAAAATAGCACAGCAGAGCTGATGGAAGTGGCCTGCAGCACTGGGGGAATGGACGAACCACCTTGTGCAGGTACACAAGGAACAGGCACAAGAGAACAGGTACTGGCAGTGCTCAGCATCTCTGGGGCTGCAGCCGAGAGTCCAGCATGACCTTCCCTGGGTGCCTCAAGGCTCAGACTGGCAGCTCTCTGCCCCAGGGACACTGGACCCTTTCTTCTTCCCTGACCGCAGCAGGCTGCACTGGCTTTCATGGCCCCGTGGGAGGGAGACCAGGTTGCCACTGCCTGTTGTGAGCTGTTTCCATGTGTGCAGCCATGGAGGGTTTGATATTTTCACATCATCTTTTCACTGGGGAAGGAGGACTGGTTCTTTTCACTTATTTATCTTAGATATTCTTTGTGCTTCTTGCTTTTTTTAAAGATCTGTTCCTTTCCTTCTGTGAAACCACAGATGTAACACGCCCTGTCTTCCCCCATGCAGCCAAGTGCTTTTCCCTTTGGGATGGTGACAAGTCATTTTTTTTTCTCCGTATAGCTAAGAAAAAAAGAACAATCACATATGTAGCCATTATAGAAATGTTTTTCTGGAAGCTCTCAATGCACACTAGATCCAGAAGATATGTCCCAGTTCTATTTTATTTTTAAGCAAAAGGCTGTGTTGTACTAGTCTCTGTACTGCCTGTACCAGCCTACGGTTCTGAGCACCAGTTCTTGTCTATCCTAATCCCATATGTGAACCAAGCTTGAGCATGTATGCTAAGAAGGACTAGGAAATTCTGCTTGATTTGGTGCTGTTCTTTCCATTCTTCAATTGATTAAGCTGCTAAAATAAGCCTTGCATTTGAGGAGATCTGTAATGCCCTTCTCTTACATCCAGAGCAGTACTGACACCTACGTACCTGCCCTCCTCATGTCTTGGTGTTCCCAGTGCTCCCCTTAGGCTTGTTTCCTGTGTCTTACCTACTTCTGCCCTTGCGTTTTAATTTAGGCTGTTGCCTATTCCTGGGAAAATCTCCCTGTGTGCTTTTTCCATCTCAGAAAAAACTTGACCATTCAAAATCAGGAGCTGAGCACAGTCCCCGAAAGCTGAGTCCAGTGCAAGTCTTGTTCTTGCACCTTTGGTCTCTGATCTTAATGTCACTCCAAAACTTTATTCTCGGGCATGAGAGTAAGAACTGCTCAAAAAAATTCAAATAAAATAAAAAAGTTGGATAAGTTGGGCAGTGACTCCGGAAAGTGAGAATGTAAATGCAGAGCGATTTGTGATGAGCCTTGAGTATTCACACTACTGTCTCTCCTTGGACACATGTACCAGTTGAATGTCACTTTCTGGTGTCCCTGAAAGGCTGCTGGATCTCCTTACATGACAGCACGGGTGGAAATGTGGACATTTCACAGCTGAGGGGGTTCAATTAAAGTGTGGAAGACTTTATTAATTTTTTTCATTCAGACTTTCTGGGTAAGCTTTTTTTTTTCCTTTATATAACTCTGTGATTGAGAAAGATGTTTATCCATTTAATTCGATGATGAATGATCAAGAAGAAAGTACGGACATGGTGCTTTTAGATGCTGTAGTTGTAGCCACTTACACTGAGAGCTTACACTGGAAAATGGAGTGCGAATCAGAGAAAACATGGGAAATAATAGGAGGAAAATGCAGAATCCATTCCTGATGAATTACATTAAATCCAAAGATCTTCCACTTCATAGAGAAATTATTTAAGTTTCATGCAGCTTTTGAGATTATGACAAGCTGAACAACTTGTTCTGGCTTGGTACTCAAGCGCCATATGGTACTACTTCAGCAATTTGATGTGATATTATGAATAAGATTGCATGAGTAGTGAAATGTTTGGGGGTTTTGTATCGTATTGGCCTTCTGCAGTAGGCATTAAAAATGAATTCTGTTTAGAGCAAGGGAAGAGGAAAAAATCCAGACCTGCAGGTTTCAATAGGATAATTGCAGCAAGCAAATGGAAGATGAATTTGTGGTGATTAGGAAACCAGTTGCTGACAGAATCACTTAGACAGGTGGGAACAACCCATATTATAGAAGCACTGCTCTCCTTTTAGCTGTTCTCTAGTACAATACTGATATTATTTTCAAAGAAAATTCTTTACACGATGGTTTCTCTGTTCAGGACTGATGGTTTGCAAGTAATAATTGCTACGCAAGTGGAAATTAACAGTGTCTGTGTAAAAAGAAAATTTGGGGGTTTGCGTGTAATCTCAGACCAGTCCATGAAAACAACAGTCCACAAAAGATAATAATAAAATATCGGTGTTCTTGTCTCATTGCTATTTCTTAGGTTACTTTTCTAATAGTGATAGTAAAATCCTTCCTTACATTGTGTTGCTAAAAAGCAGTTCATGGGTATCAGAATGTGACTGCCGAGTTCTGGAGGATGAAATAATGTGAAGATGGGAGGTAGTGATTTCTCTTGGTGTGTTCACAGTGTTTACAGTGGCTTCTGGAGATACAGCAAAGCCTGCTTCTAAACATATGTATCCAGAACAGATTTGAAATTCATTTTTGTAAATTGTACATCTGGAGACAACCATAGTGGATGGAGAAGGTGGTGTGGGCACGTGGCCATACAAGACTATCATGAGCTGTATCAGTCTTGGAGAGCCCAGAGGGAATGGGACTAGTTCACCAGTCTGGTTCACATCCAACAGCAAGAATGACTGGGAGGTGGAGAGGTGGCACACAGGGAGTCTGAGGATCCATGACTTTATTCGCTTTCCTGTAGCTGAAAGGTCTTGACCTGCTGAGAGGGATCGAAACTGGGGCTTTGACCTGGCAGCTTAGAGGATATCAGTTCTGAGTAATTTTATCTTCTGTTTTCAAATCCACTTTAAAGTGGACAGAAAAATGATTTCCCAACCAGTCCGGGTCAGAGACCCCTTTGGGTTGTGATTCAGGTGCCCGCTGAAGACAGGTGAGCCTGGGGCCATTGCTGTTGCTCTTGAAGTGCTTCTTCTGAAGGTCTCCTGACCCTTACGGTGTAAACTAACATTTTTCACACAGTCACCAATCTTGGTCTCTGCGCCAGCTGCAAATTTGTCCTATGGGCAGCAGGACAGATACTTTTTCAGGGTGTGGGCTGACAGCTAGAACCGTCCTTATCTGCAGCTGTTTACATGGAAGGTGGCTGCTGGAGCCCAGATCTGCGGTTCTCTGTACCTGGGGCTTCATGGAACCTGCCTTAAGGTAGGCACTGCAGCAGAGGCCTTGGTGAGCACGTCCTTCGGAAAGGCAAGAGGTGGGCCACCCTTGAACTATGCAAGAGAAACCTCCCATGCATTAATACCCTTACAGACTCCTGGAAGTAATTCTTCTTTGCTTGTTTTGGTTTGCCCAGCATGTAGTTAATAAATAATACAGACACTTTTGGGGGGTTGGGGAACGATGACACATGAGTTTTTAAAAGAACAAAGAGAGCTGGGACCAAATTTTCCAATCTTTGAATCTCAACTCTTGTGAAAACTTGGGTATGAGCTTTTCACAAAGACAGCATGATGGGTAGGGAAACAGCCAGTCAGCATGCAAACGCTGGATTAGTTCAATGCAGAGTTGATGACTTGAGTGTTTGTGGTGCTGGAATTGCCGGTTGTACTGACTGTGTGCCTCGAAACTTCAGCCTTGTTGCTTAGTCTGAATTAAAGCTATATTAGGAGAGTTTTAAGGGACAAACGCTGCTTTGAACACGAACTGTTCATATGGAAAAAAGCCTGATTTTTTTTTTTTTTAATACTTCTCAGACAGCAGTTTCAGGATTTGTTGGGTCTGGATGTTTCTCTGCATTTGTTTTTCAAATGGCTTTTGGCTCTGAATAGAGCTTTAGTTTATAATGTATATACTGCCTCCATGCCACAGAGCTGACTGCTTTTTTCACTAGCTGTTTTGCAGTGCTTTCTACTCTGAGGATTCCTTTCTTCTTGTTCTTAATATATTCCCAGTTGGAATTTAGTTTCTGAAAAAAAAAAATCTGCATTGCTGCAGTGATTTTTAGCAGTTGTATCCTTTTATGCATCATTCTCGCACAGCGCGAACATTTTAACCTTTTCTTAATTATTAGCATTTCTGTTCCTGCTGTTCATTAATCTACGTGGGGCAAGGACCGTGATGTGTCGCCCAGGGATGCTGCTGCAGCAGCCACTCAGCTCTTGCTCTTTGGAAGCCCGTGCCTACAGAGATTTTCATGGGGCATCTACTGCTTCCCTTTTGAAGTCTGAACTTAAAACCGATTTATTTATTTTGTAATGGATAGGTTGGCTTGCTGTCCTGGTGAGTTATCTCCTTTTGTTAAGTTCTTTGAAGCGGTAGATATGCTAAAACGTTGTCTAAATCCAAGTTGCTGTTCCTGCTCTTGGGTAGTAAACTGTGTGCAGCATATTCATAACGCAAGTACACAGAACCACTTGCAGGTGAATTATGGCTGACACCTGGTAAAATCTAAAATGAGGGACTGATGGAAATTAAGCAGTAAATTATCCAACAAGGTTGAGGTCCATCCTTTCTTTCTGTGGCTCCAGTTCTCACTTGGGAATTGAATTGTGGCTGTATCTATAGCTTTAGCCGCCTGGCTTTTGTTCTCGGATATTTAGTAGTATATGTTCTCAGTCTTAAATTCACCATTGAATTGCAGCCACAAATGCTGCTGATGCTGAGGGAGCCTAAATGACTTTCAAAAATCAGACAGGAAATCCAGGATATATCGGAGAACAGAACAGTCCTCCAAATCCCTCGGTGTAATCCCCCCACCTTACCGGCTTTGCATTTGCTCTGGACTTGTTAAGATGTTGCTGGTGGTAACTGGAAAAGCCGAGCTGATAGATATTTCTACAAAATGTAGTTATAAAAATAAAATTCAGCCACACTGAAACTTATTTTGAGTGTTCACATTCCACGTTATCATCAGCAGTATCACTCTTTTCATGATGAGTGAATGCCCTGGGTTAACTGTCTTTTGACCAAAGTTAAGATTCTGATTTTTACGTACGTTCTGTTCTTTACTCATTTTCCGCAGATGAAGTCCACTTTCTGAAGAGCTTTTATTAAGAATACCATTGGGTTACGCTGACGTATCAGTTGGCAGTTCTCATGTTCCTTTAACCCTGGGTTTCCAAAATGTATGTAGTGAAACGGTAACCGCTTTCCCCTTGGTGAGAGTACAGTGTTTACTACTGTTTTAAATCTAGTACTGGGTGAACTGTGTTGGTTTTGATGCTGATAATAAAGCTTTAATTGCACTTCTGAAATCCTCATCATGTGTAAAATGGTGCTGCTAAACTAAACAGGGATATCATCACATAAAAACTAGGCAACCTGGGGTATGATTAAGAGGCAGTAATTCTTCCTTATTCCAACCAGCATGATTTGAGGTTTTGTCATTTGCTTTTTAACTCTTTACCACCTGCATAGAAGCGTGTGTTCCCTACTGCTGTGTGATTTCCGTACAGCTTCATAACTCTGTCCCACTCCTTCCTGCACAGAAAAAAGTGAAAACCGTACCGGAATCCAAACAGTCTTTAATTTCCTTAAGATTTATCTGCAGCCAAGCCATATTTGAACAGCTTGCTGCATTCACGGCTTCGCTATGTTTTGAACATGTTGCCGTGTTTGGATGGCAGGAGGTTAGGAGAAGATGGCACCGTTCAGATACGCACCAGCTCCGGAGAGGTGCTGTTTGACCCTTAACTCCTTGTTTTCGTGCCTGATGTGGATTGCTGTTGTACATATGTAATGATAGCGACTGTGTGTTAGTGAAGCAAAATTACTTAAAAAATTCTCAGTAATCGGAAAAGAGAAGGGGGAAAAAATGTGAATATTGCAAAGAATCCGCTTTCTTCAGCGGTTGTTAAAGCTGCACCTGGCAGCAGGCAGTAATAGGGCTTAGTTCACTTGATTGAACATTACTCAGGGGAGATTTTGGGCCAAGCTTCCAGTCTTGCCAAGAGTTTCTTTCTCCATTTTAATTCATTAATTAGCAGCTATACCTGTTTACATAATGAAGTGTGGGAGAGCTTTTATCAGTGTGTTGCCATAAGAAATGTCACGGTGTTCTCTTGATCAGATTAGAAATGCCTGACCAGCAAGTCTCCAGCACTTCAGGACGTTGCGCGTGACTCATGAAAGCGAGCCCCTAATGAGGGTGCTGTTGGAAAAGTCAGTCCAGGAACATTTTCTGCAGTGCAGTTTCCCAACGCTCAGATACTTGAAAGTCAGAAAAAATTCATGCTTTTATGTATGCAGTGTTTAAATTTAAACTTGTGTTCTCAAATGAGATGTTTCAATTCAGTTGCTCAGTTTTGCTTAGAGATAGACAGCTGCCATTTGATCACAAGTCAGGGTAGCTGGGGACGAGCAGCGTCAGGCATTGGGCTGTCCTGCCTCACCGGAGCGTCCTGATGCTCGGGGACCGGTCCTGGGCAGGGATGTACAAAGTCGATATGAAGCTGGCCCCAGTGGATGAAATTTTGGCAGCTGCATGCTAGAGTAGTGCAGATGATGGTGTGTGTGATAGCGCGCCAGACGGACAGTTCAAACACAAGCACAGGCATTTTTCAGGCAGGAGCTGCACAGCAAGCAGGCGTCACCGTAGTCCATACACCTTTCCCCTTCAGCCACGGCCAGCTGTGTACGTAAACTGGTGCAAATCCCAGTGCGAAGTCTCTCCAAACTGTTTAGCCTCGTTAGGTCCCTAACCAGTTTATTATAAATGCAGACATGCCAGGTTTACCTTGCTTTAAAGAGTGATGGTGATGGGGTTGCATCTGCTTAGCTTTTTTCGCATAGCTGAGTACTGACATCCTCAGATGTGGAGCATCACATATGGTACCCACGGACCGAAATCACAGCTTGCACTGGGGCTGTGCTGTGAAGTGTTGTAGGGGTACATGTAGATTTCTCTGACTTTGGTTGGGGAAAGATGTAGGCCTGGCAGAATGGAATGGATTTAGGTGGGTTTTCTTTCCTTTTGTCAAGGGTCTGTCTCAGTTTTGATGTGACTGGAGATTAATTTCAGTGGATATTAGTATTTAAAAGGATTTTCCTCTCGTCTTTTCTTTAATCCCTTTTTGCTGAATGTATGCTTCATTTCTTTCTGTTCTAGACTGAGATTTGTTGAAAGGGATGGGGAAGGGAGTTTGTATTTCCCTTTTTGGCAGCCTGAGCTTTATGTGGTTTGTGTGAATTCATCTTTCAGGATAGAACATGTAAAGGCAAGAACTCCTCTTTGTGTCTGTGGAAGGCTAAAATCGAGCTTCTCCTACAGTGCATTTCAAAGTGCTTCATTAGGAAACGAGCATTTTACATTCACGTATCCTAAGCAGAACTCGTTTTGAAGAGACTTGAAGGCAGTGACAAATAGAAGGGTTTTATAATGTGTATCTCAGCTGAACTGCTAGCATTCTGCAGAGGAGCATCCTTTGTGCAAAGCTAAAAATGTCGTCAGCTAGAATGAAGTAATAGTATAAAGTGAAATTCTGAGATTTTCCTTTAAAAATACGCTTCAGGCATTCACAATAGAGCTGTACTTTTAAAGCAGTCAGACCTATCCCCTACAGATTAATTAGTAGTACAATGCTTGATTTTCTGCAAAGGAGAAGATGGTAAAGGTGGCTCCGTTGAAAAACTTGCCGAAAACACAGGGAGAATAACTACCAAGAATGCTCTGCAAGGAAGCAGAAGGATGGTCCAGAGCCACACGAATCCCTCCACTGTCTGCTCACTCTGGAGAAGGTGGCATCACCCCTTTGGGTTCAGCACACAGCCTCTGCTCAAGCCTGCCTTTATCCACTTTGGGACCCTTAAATAAATGATTCCTTTACTTTCTTTCAGTCTGGAGATTATAATATCCCTTGGTCGCCACAGCAGATCTGTAAGGCAGTGAGCCCAAATCCTCCCTGTACGCCAGCTTCTGCCTTCCTGAGAGAACAGGTCATGGTCTGATCCTGAAACAAGTTCCTGTTAAACTTTACTGTTAGTCTAGAGGGGAGAAATGATATCAAACCAAATAGCTCAGCTTTGTGGAAGATTTAACGTGCTCTTACAGTGACCTCATGTGGAACAAAGGAGGCACCTTGCTGCCCTACACCTGGGCTGTAACGCTTCTGTGGCACCTCACCTCCTGCACGGCTCCGCTTGATAATCCAACAGGTTTCCTTACTCCTCTTGGTGAAGGAGAGGTGGGTTTTTTTCCAGCATAATGAACTCTCACCTTTAGAAAAAAAACTTCTCTGTTTATTGTTTCAGAGCCACAATGCGTACAGGTCTGAGGGGCCAGAAGTAGCAGTTGCCTTCAGCAGTCCAAGAATCCAACCTTGGTCTTTGCATAATGGTCTTAATAAATGTTATATCAGTTTTATTACCGTGGGTATTTCATTTACAAGGTGATGATGTGTTTGTAGAGCACGCAGTGCATTTCATTTAGCAGCTACATGCACTGAGGGATGCACTGAATAAAATATTACTTTAAAATTAAATGATTTCTTTAATTCTATATACAGACTCTCCAGGTTGATGCATATTACATCTGATTCAAATGGTGATGTAACTTCTGTAACCTAGTTCTTCATGCAGTGTAGTTTTTTCCATTGTGTTGTCCAGTGAGTTTTATGAGTAGCGTTTGTTAATATGTTCATTTCAATGCTATTCAAATAAGAAAGCAAGTAATTCCAATGCAGTAGCTGATCAAGCTGTTAAATTAGATTTTGAGAGAAACCTTTAAAGAGAAATAAGGTGTCTGTTTGCCTTTTTTATTTTTTTTCTTCTTAGAGAACTGTTGCTCCTGTGGTGTTGGCTTTGCCTTTATCAGAGTGTTTCTGCCTCCGGAGTGGTTTGCTGGGAGGTTGCATAGCAGCAGCTGCTCAAAAGCAATTCTCAGCCAAGATTAGGGAGAGCAAACATGCAGTCTGAGGAGACACTCATTGGTGCAAGGGACCTTAGTTCAGCAGAGCTGCTGCTCGGTGCAGGGGCAAGGCGGTGGGGACACCTTGGATCACATAAGGTGGATGAGCGCTTTGAGCAGTGCTGGCCAGAGGCAGGATAAGAGCCAGCAGAGATTCCCCTCTCGGCATGAGTGGAGCTGAGGACATACCCTCCTTACTACCTGCTGGCTGAAGCTATGAGGACTCTTCCACAGGGGCTCCGATCTTTCCACACTACTACATGTCATACCAGTAGCCTTCTATATTTGAGATGTGCTAAACAGTATTAAATTGTCAGCTATCTGAGGGCTTTTCTTTTGTCTTCTACCTTCTGCTTTATGTGCACGTAGAAAGGAAATGAAGGTGTTCGGCCTCCGTGCTGTGTGAGTCTCTTGTGTTGAGTCATTTTATAGGTACAGGGGGAAAAAAAATCCATCCTAAGCTTTCTTGGGCTGTGCTGCAGCTCTCCGGCAGCGTGCTGCTGAAGCCGTCCTCCAGACCTCTCGAGTACCTCCAGGCACAGTTTCTAAGCCCTTGAAAGTTTCATTGCTGTGTTGTTTGATACGTTATCCAACAGAATAAAATATTTCCAGTTAATGTTTTAAACATGTGCAGCACTAACCAACTAGTGCAGAGAGGCCAACAGCTAGCACAGAAGAGAGAACCTGCATCCCACGCTGCTCCTGCTTTATGCTTACCAGTAACGAACTGCTGGAAATTGCAGTCCACACTTTTACTGCTTTCGTGGAGGGCAGAAAGAGAAAAGCAGAGGGAGGGGAAAGGTTTGGGGGAATGGAAGCCACCAGCCTCAGGCTTCATGTGTGCTTCTTGTATACGAGGCTGAGAGATGATTCTACTGCCATGGAGTATAGGTCTTGTTGGCGTGAAACAGATGATCAGAAAAGTGAATTCATCCTGCACCTTCAAGTTCATCAGTTTTCTACACAGGAGATGGTCCTTCCCTCCCTAAAATCCTGATAATTGTGCAGAGAGGTTGGAGATGGGCTCAGCTTGGATACTGGGAGGCAAACGCCCGAGTATGGGATGAATTATTATATCTGAAGTCAAGATCTGAATCCCTGTCCCATCTGTGGCTACGTCTGTTCTAGAGCAAAAACTGAAACTGGAAGGGGGAGGTTCTTAGGGCTTAAGTCTGGATGGGTCTGAAGTCCAGCTAAGCCTCACAGATTTCCACTTTTTTCATATAATCCATTGGTGAAGGTCAGGGAGACTCCACTAGGTGAACTCAACCCTGCTATTTCCTGGAATTACTGCAGTAACCTAGAAGATGCCAAAAACCTGCTCTTGGCAAGGAGACATCATCTCTGCTTTCAAACACAGGATTTTTCTCAGAATAGTAGTAGATTGGCTGAAGCAGATGATACTCCTTCATGTCCTTGTAGCGTGATTTCCATTGCTGTGTGAGTGTGTGTGTAACACAGCAGCAGGTGTTGAGCAAGTTTCAAGCAGATCATTAGCTGCTTTGTAAATTGGCCTTGTCTGATGAAGTGGAAGGAGAGAGGAGGGCGTTTAACCCGGTGGCTGGAAAGCTGACCTCAGTGAGGCTGTATAGGGGTTGCATCTTCTGATAATTACGTTAATTATATTCTGAGAGATTTCTCACTTTATTTGTATTTAAATTGGGTAGAACTTGACTTTCCCCCCCGCCCCCCATTCCATTTTCACTCTTCTTCAGCACAGGACTGCTTCTCTAATCAGCCACTAGTGTTTTCCCTGACAGTCTCACAGCTGTAGTGACACTCAGTCACATCAAACAAGTAAATGGCTTTCATTCACAACACCTTTTGTCTGATCAAATAGGTAATTACTATGTGAAATTAAAGGCTTCTTTAACAAAAAAAAGTTCCATATTGTTCCTGAGTGACAGAAGCAATACAAAGAGAAAAAGTGCCGGATTCAAATGCCGTGGTGACACCAGCCCCATCTTTGAAGCAATCAAAGGCATTATTTATACACACTCCACTCACTGGAGTGAAAATACAAACCAGGCAGAGCCAGACTGACAGCCTGCCTTTAATCTTTGCTACCCCCCAGAACTCTTCCCTTTTTTTTCTTTTTTTTTTTTTAAAGGAGGATATCAGTTTATGCAAATAGGAAATATGACAGGAAGATCCAGATATTTGAGATGTATTTGTAGGATCAGTGAAGGTCCCGCTATCAGTAAGTAGGGTGCTGTCTCTGATTGCCAAATGATAACAGGCTAATTCATGCCATGGCTTTTGGGACTGTTGATTTCCTTGAAGCAGAAAACAAAACAGAAGCACCTCTTTGAAAATGAAGCATTTCAATATTTATCTCTGGCATCTCTTCTTAAAGGCAACATTTCATCCTCTGTTTGCACTCTCTGTCCTTTAATCATTTCCTCTCTCCGCTGGTGAGCATCATTCTCTGCTCTTTGCTTTTTACCTCTGGGAGAGGTAGATTTACCACCAAGGTGCTTTCAATCCAACTTCCACAAAGGACTGATGATAGAAAATGGAATGGATACAGTTTCTCAAAACGCTTTTCTTTAATGAGGGCCACGGGGTTACTGCAGGCAGCAGAACTAATCAGGGAGCCTGGTTCTGCAGCATTAGCCTGTGCAATGGAGGTAAAGAGAAAGGTAAACATAAAGTAAATATGCCTGTTTGTCTGTCAGTTATTAGTGGCACGCGGCTGCCAGGGACTGAGTCAAGGTCGTGTTTGAGCACATATCTGTGGCAAGAGATGGGGTTTTCAATTATGCCAACAGGGAGATACAGTGTATTTGCACTCACCTTTCCAGTGTCGTAGGCCAATTGGGTAAACTTTCAATGTAATCTGCTTGTTTTTCCCCTCTGCTTTCCAGGGAAACCTGAATTTATGGAGCTGGTTTTAAGTCGGGGGATATGATGCTCCCAGATAACTGCCCCATGGGGATACTCCCATGAAGGCATCTTGCATTGTGGGCTGGGGCTGTGCAGCCAGCTCAGGTACCTGTGCTGAGTTACATCGTAATCATGGAACTGCTCCCATTGACTCCAGAGATATTAGTCACAGAGCTGTGTATTAACCCGACACACTCTCTGAACCCAGACGTTTACAAATATGTAAGGAATACTAATAAATGTGTGCTGCAGGAGTATAATCTCTCCCTGCTGTATGTGCCTAAGCAGAGGACGTGCTTTGTACCTGTGCTGGATGCACCCGCTCGAGTTCTAGAGGTTAGATGACAGCACAGATGAAGTTTCTCGGCAGCAATCACCGATCTTGGAAAGAATAGATTCCCCTCATCCACAGGAGTAGCACGGAGCGAGCTAAAAGCCAGTGCTGTAGAGTACCGGCAGGAATTACTGGCCACAAACCACTTTGGATCAAACCGCGGGTCATAAATCCAGCTGGTTCACAGACTCATTTGCCATTCTCCAAGCCTGCATCTTCCATGCCCTCCGCTCTTCGCTGCGGTGTCCCCACTGAGCGCAATTGAGTGTGGAGTTTTATTAGAAGCAGGACTGCTTGTGGAAGATCAAACGGCAGTTGTCGCCAAAAATAGGATTTCTCCTCATCTGCCTCTAGCTAGGAATAGGAGACCAATTCTTTCTCTGCAGCCCATGCTGTACGTGAGGTTATTCATTAGGAGTAGTTGGGAGCTCAAATTAGAACACAAGTGCCAGTTGTTGGGTAGTTCATCATGTGGAGAGCAGACCATTTCATGGCCTCTGCGACTGTGTGGGAGTCAAATGAACTTCAAGGGGCTGTTTTTTTACACACACATCACTAAACAGTTTGAGCATGGATGGCTTGGGCATGGGGGCAGGTGAGCTCCTTGCTCTCCTCCTAGGGTTGCTCCATCTCTGAGTGTGTCTGTCTGTCCACTCCTGCCGGGCTGGGCAGCTGTAGCCTCTTGGGAGGAGGGACTGGTCTGCAGGACCCTCAAGTCCTGGGTGAGAGCAGGATTTAGAAGTGAAGGCAAGGTGGGATTTCATTACATGGTAATACAGTGTTTCTTAAGCTTTTGAGGGTAAATTCAATCGGCTAGAGGAAAATTACACAAAACATGTGCTTTGCATTGAATACCTCCAAAGGCTGGGAAGAATGGCAGTACGTGGATGCAAGCTTTCTCTATTCTTGCATGCGGTTTATTATAGCTAAGGCTTAGCAGCGTGGAATATTTCTACCAGTAAACTGAAGCTGCTGCTTCTGCTGATTGACAAAGGCACCTGTGGTGTTTGTGGGTCTGCGGGGAAAATGTAGGCTAAAAAGCTTAAGGGAAAAGACGTCAAGCACTTCTGAATGGGCATTAGGAAAAAAAATGGTAAAAAATATGCAAACCAGAAAACTACAAAAAATTACTTAATGCCCATTTAATGATGGTTTGGGAGTGGAATGAATAGCTAAAAAGGCCATAAGGAATAAAGACAGCAATGCACTACACTTAGCGTAGCAGCAGAGATTCTGTTTGCTTAGCTTGGAGTGTCAGAGCTTAGCCCTTTAACCAGGAAATGTGCACTCCGGCTATGGAAAGTTTGATTTCTAACCTTAAAGATACAATCTGTTTTCTTGGATTTGTTTCAAACTCTGCAGTGCCAGCTGCATAAAATACCACTAAGCTTTTGCACAAAGAGACATTTATAATCACTTTACCCTGTGGCAGAAAAAAAATGTCTCCATTTAGACACTCATTTTGAGTTCATAGGCACATTAAGGACAAACTTTAGATCTTAATGAGGTGTAGAAGGGTTTTTTTTCCCCTTTAGTTCTGTTTTCTGTTCTCTTATAGATCATACTATATTTCAGAGCATTAGGGAAAGAGATGCTGAATCTTTAATGTGATGTGAAACAAAAGAAAAAATCTGAGCTGCAACAGAGATGAACTTCAGAATTGTAATCTCTTTAAATCCTGATCCAGCTCTCACTGAAGTCAATGGAAAGGCTTCGATTGATTTCGGCTTCTAAAGCTCAGTGGGTTATGTTGGTTTTTGTCTTGTTAACATAACAACTTGCGCTTCCTTTTTTGGAGTTTTGTTCTGGTGAGTTTATAAATATAAAAGCCTTCCAAAAGCCCCTTTAATAATAGAATTGCAGTGGTTGTGCTTAGTGCTGGCTGGAGGTAGTGGTACACAGAGGAGGGATTAGGTGAAGACCTTCTCTGCCTTTCCTTGTCCCTCCTCAATCACTTCATCCCACCATGCAATTTTCCATCCATCTTTGGGAGTGTGCCTGTCCCAAGTGCGCACCCAACCCCAGCACAAATGGTTCGGAAATCACCATGGGACGTGCCGTGGTCTGCGTGCGCAGCTCCTCCTGAATGCTAATCCAGTTGTCCAGGTACTGCAGCAGGTCACGGCACAGCAGCTTTCCCCAGGACCCGGTTCCTCATAGTGTGTTATTGCGTCTGTGTCCTTGATTTCACCACAGCAAGAGTTTTTCAGGCTTCTGAATTTGTGTTTGTTCTGTAATGGGAAGAAAATAGTACGGTTCAGACATCTTTACTTTGGGGAAGGCAAGCTGGATGCAAGCATTTCTCTTTTTAATCAACAAGGTTATGGTGTTTGGGGATTTTTTTGTAAGATTGAATTTTCTTCTCTCTCCGGTGAGAAGTGACCAAAGAGCTTGATGCTGTGGATGTGTTCTGGAAGAAAAATGGTGTAACTGTGGAATAGTTCCATTTCGCAAAACATCATCTTTCAGCAGAGGGACCAATTGTGAAAAGCATGTTTGTAATTTTGTCTCAAAGTGCAGATCTGATCAATTATATTAGACTATGTAGAGCATGAACATAAATATTAACTAAGAGCTCTGTACAATTCAATATTTACTTGTCAGCCCGTGTCCCCTTGCCCAACATTTATAGCTAGAAACCAAAGATCTCGGTCTTTTTCTTTCAGGGTTTTGTACTTCACGCCTAAGAATCTTTCTTTGATTATTTAAAAAATGCATATCTCAAACTTTATTTGCATCTGAACATTTTGACTGTGTTCTTTGTGTGGCTGGCTGGCTTTGATTCCTTGTTAAATGTTTGCAAGTAAGAAGAGAATAAAGAATGTGAACAAAAGGCTTTTAAGGATATAACCTGCTGGAAAGCAACCTAGAAGTCATGACCATGAAGAAAAAAAAACCTAGTACAGTAGCTTTTATGTATGCAGCCTTTTCCTTCTGCAGATCTTCTTATCTCAAATGTGATTTCTCATTGTGTTCTTGTGACAGATTTTACCATTGATGGTAGAAATAGAAAAGTTATATACCTGCCACTCGTGTGCAAAAAGTTAAGATCTGAATGGAAAGGGTGGTCACCTCTGACACTACCATTTCAAGCTTACTAGGTATGTTAGTGTGAAAATTGGTCAAATCCTACCATGTCCAGTTTATTTAGCAGTGAGCCTTTTCAAATGAAAACAATTTTTTTTCTGTTAATCATGAGACAATTCATGTTAAACAAGTTTCCAGTTAGCATCCAGGAATCGGCACTGATTTCAGTCGTAGAGCAGTTGTAGAATTGGAAAATTGTTGGAATTTGCCATTAAGATTGTGTAAAAACTATGTTCTTGATGAATGTAAGGGAATATTTGGTAAAACAGGTTATGAGGATGCCCCTAATTTACCGTGCTGTGTAATGCTAAATAGTAGAAATTAACTTCTCAGCTCATATGTGGACTCATATTTTCTGTTCTTGTGTGCTCCCAAATACAGGGGCTGTTTTAAGGGTGTAACTGGTGAACGAACTGGGTTGTTTGAGCACGAAGTGAAGTGCTGTTGGTTGTGGTACGCACTGGTACGGTTGAGGGTACATTTTGATTTGATGAGAACTGGGTGCCAAGATGTGCCACACAGTGCAAATTGTGCAGCGGAGAACATCATGCAGGGAGTGAGAGTTTTCCTTGCTGGATGAAGGGCAAGGATTTATTATTTGCACTGGAGTTTGTTGAAGAGCGGCGGTAAGATACTCCCAAGTGATGTTCCCCAAGGGAATACTTAGCGAAAGAGCTGCTGGCTGGCTTGTCTGCCCTGGGTCATGGAGGACACCCAGGGAGCACAGAAAATCATGCAGCTGCTTTTTATTCATGCACAGGTTCAAGTGCAAAACGCACAAGGCTGTAAAAGATGTGTAATCTTAATCTCCATGAATGTAATCTCATCTCCTCCACTGATTTGCCTTTGACTTCTATGCAAATGACTTCAACCTCTTGGTCAGTTTTCAAAAGACAATTCACCCTATTTGAAAATAATTTTAGCTTTGCTAAAGGATAAAACTCTTCAGCATTTTTTCTTTTTCTCCAAAACAAGTACCTGCTACCTTCTTTAAGGAGGATACTAACCCAGAGCCAATTTGGTGCTTGTGGGTGAATTGAAGTGGCTTTTTGCTTCTGCCACAGGAGAGGAGACGGAGCTGGGAGGAGGATGGAGAACCCAGGAGGTGCTGAGCTGTGTTCCTGGAGGGAGACAGGGCCCTTGATCAGGGAGTGCAGGGACAGGCTGAGGGATAACAGTTTTAAGCAGAAAAAAAAGGGAGATTCAGATGAGGTCTTAGGAAGAAATGTATTTCTGTGAGGGCGATGAGGCCCTGGCACAGGTTGCCCAGGGAAGCTGTGGCTGCCCCATCCCTGGAGGTGTTCAGAGCCGGGTTAGATGAGGCTTGGAGCAACCTCATCCAGTGGGAAGTGTCCCTGCCCATGGCAGGGGGGTTGGAACTGGCTGATCTTTAAGGTCCCTTCCAACCCAAACCACTCTATGATTCTGTGTGCATGAAAGAGGTTGCTCTGAGCCTTGGCACTACCATTTTGCAATTCTGTTTTGTTTTCTGTTTTGTGGTAACAGTGGCAGCAGCCAAACTGGTTTTCCAGGGTTTAGGAATAGCTGAATGAGGCCAGAGGGAGCAGAGTTGTTTTTGTCACGGCCTCACAAACCAGCTTCCCTGTGCAGCAGCCTTCTGCTCAGAGCCAGCCCCGTATAAAACTGTCACAGGAGTTTAATCTCCTTTCTTATAATGTAAATGCAGAGCAGCTCAACTGCCCAAACTGAATCTCTTTCAGATTGCCCAGGTGTTACAGAGAGAAAACCGTGTCCCGTTATGTGCATTTGATATTTCCATCAGTTCCAGCATGTGAGCAAACCTCCTCGCTGTGGGATATGTAACAAGTGTTGCGTTTTACAGTATTTCAAGTGGTGCTCAGATGTCCAGCTTTAAGCAGAGGGTTGCTCGATCGCTGTGCCACAAAGAAGGGTTGAGCTAAATAGGCACTGCCAGGAAGGGACCAGGGAGCCCTGAGGTCTGCTGAGATCTGAGCGCTGCCTGAGAACATGGAGAGCTCAGCGGTGGCTCTGGGGGGACACCCTCGTTTTAGAACTCAGCAGAGAGAAGCAATTTCCCAGTGAAAAAAAAGAAAAAGAAAAAAAAGGGAAAGAAAAGTCTTATCTCCTAGAGAGGAAAGCTTGCTGGGGCTGTGCTGCGGCCGCCAAGTCCCCTGCAGCGCTGGTCTGGGGAAGCTCAAGTCGCACTTGTGGGTAATCAGCCCTTGTGTCCTGGGAAATGATCTCTTGCCTGACTAATTATTCAGATGTGAAATGGCTGAATTAAACAAGCATTTGAACATGCTTCTTGTCTGGTTTCATGAGGACGGGGGAGTGCTGCTCTCTCTACTCGTTGGGGTAGGTGGCAGTGGGGATGCTGGGGTGGCCTCTTGGCTATGAGGCCTGAGGAAAGGGAAGAGTCTGCTGCTTGCAAGGCGCATGAAAGCAAAACCCTGCAGCTCAATGTGTGCTGTAGTTGCTCGAATCTTGTTTAGAAAGGGCGTAATATCTTTGCCAAACACATTTGCAGTGTTGAAGCTGCTCATAATTATGACCTTCATGAATTTATAACACTGTATGCTCCAGCAATGGAAAAGGCTCCTACACTTGAGTGATGAGATTTTGATAAAATAGGATTTAAATATTCTATTACCAGAAATGTTATATTAAATGATGAGGAGGCATTCACATACTGCCTGACTTTCACCATGTGACAGTGAACTACATTACGCTTGGGTCAATTAGGCTATTTTAAACCTCTGGCTTTCTTGCATTAATCCTTTCCATAGAAAGCTAGTGTTCCCTCTGAATTTCACCCTCTCTCTCGTATGACCTCCCCCTAATACAGAGCAACATCTCCTGCTGACAGGTCCAGCAGGCTCTGCTTTCTTCCCTTCTGTACTACTGTGAATGAGTTGTAGTGCGTGACCACTGGGAACAGGGTTAGCCTTGCCCCAGCTTGAAATATGTTCCTCCAGGTAAACTCTCAACTCCTGCTTGAATTTCCATCCTGTCTCCAGCTGCCTCAGGATCAGGTTGTCTCCTATTTGTCATAATCTGTCCCTAGCTCATAGTGCTGCCGAGCTCCAGTGTGCTGAGAGACAGAGGGTGGTATTCTTGGGGTGTACGGAGGTGCTGGTAGAGCTGAACATCTAGAGAAGCTGCAGGGCAGCAGTTTTTTCCATGTCTTCTGGCAGGTTGGTCGTCCCTCAAAGGGAGGGAATGGCTCTGCTGAGAATTTTTTTCCTATATTGTGGCTAAAAGCTCAACACAGATCAAATAGGTGCGTGCAGTAAGATAGAGGGGACTTTACTGCACCCTCATTATTTGCACTTGGACACTTTACAAGGAGCGTTTTGCTGTTGAAGCAGAATAAGCTGTTGCCCAGAGTGACATTTCTAATACTAATATGACCTCTGGGAGAGAGATAGTAATAGTCGTGAAGCAGGAGGGGAGGGGAGTAAGGGCTTGGGATGCATCAGCATTCTGGATAAAGGTGGAGGAGAGGTTTGCCCCAGAATTTGTGGCTACGGACCAGGAGATCTCTAAGTCATTACATTTGAGTTGACTAATATCTCCTACATCTGTGTGCTATGTTGCTGTGTTTGATGGGCTTTTTCTTTTCTTCCTATAATGGTCTCTAAAGCAAAGCTGGTGCACCTGTAAGTCACTGGTACAGAATAATAATGCTTGTCAGTCTTTCTGCTTTTCCATGACCAAGAGTTGACCCGATCCCTCTCATAGACCAGGTGATTTCAGTGTTTCAGTATTAAAATTCAATCACTTTAGTGGATCTGAGAAGGGATAAAACCTGTAATATTAAACTCTTAGTTAAATATTTTGAAACATGCTGAGGCCACATAATTCTTAATCTTTTTTTCATTTTTCAACAGGGGGGAAAAAAAACCATCAAGATCACTCAGTGATCCCTTACTCAGTGATGTTTTATGGCACAGTTGGTGAATATAAAAGGCATTGGATCAGAATCAAGCCAGAATTAAATTTAAGCTCAAGAAACTTTGTTCTCTGTTTTGATTCTCAAAGCTGCTAATCCTAAATAATCATGAGAAAACACATGAAAAAAGAGACATAAAGACATCAGAGTAGCTGAACTTTCAAATGGGAAGTCAAGTCAAATCTGCTGCTGCACTGTCTTCTCTTGCTAGAAATGAGGCATGGTAATTGTGTTGTGATCAGGTGTAATTCTATTTGCCTGAACCTATGAATTTTTTTTTCGATTCACAGAAGTCTTAAGAAAGCTATTTCTATGAGCCATTGCTAGAAAACAAACAAAATAGAATAAATTGTGTACAAAATCCCCACGCAAATCAATTCTTGGGGCAACCTGTCTTATTTCTGAATGTTTTCTCGCATCTGGTTGTTGTAAGTGGTAGTTTGTGTAATGTGAATACCAAAGACTAAAACCATCCTGCAAAACTCCACTTTTGATGCCAAAGTTGGAAAGCAGAAGCCTTTGGCTCACTAATGAAACCCAGAGAAGCAAGCAGCAAGGAGGGAAGTGCTGACAGCACAAAGGGGGAGCAAAAGCATGAAAATAATTTGGAACACTTTTTTTTTTTTTTTTTTGCCTTTCATATTGACATCTCCAGTAATTGTCTGAGACGGACTTACACTAGCTCCTCTTTAAGGAGTAGCTAAAGGTCATGCAATTTGTCCAGGCAAGATCAGCCATCTTTACTGGTTAAAAAAAAAAAAAATGAAAATCAATGTTTAGACAACATCACAGCTTGCATATGGATGCAACGTATTCCAAATACGTGTTTTAAAATACCTGTAATACGTAGAGTGAGAATTGATCGTGATAACTCCTTAAAGGTTGTT
This sequence comes from Piaya cayana, assembly GCA_013389865.1. Classification (NCBI taxonomy): domain Eukaryota; kingdom Metazoa; phylum Chordata; class Aves; order Cuculiformes; family Coccyzidae; genus Piaya; species Piaya cayana. Next base: position 147,600 of record WAAB01021625.1, on the reverse strand, counting down.
TGTTCTTACCGTGAATTTTAATTTTTAATTGCAGAATTAAAGGAACTTCGAGTTCTCTGGTTTGTAGAATTGAGTCTGCCCGCATGCACACATTTAAGCAACCTTCTTGCTTGTCTGTCGCTGTTTCTAACATAAACCTGAAAGACATCCCATATAGCAAAAGAAATAACCCCAAACAAAAAGAAAACCCCAACCTTTTAAATTGCTAATCCTAGACTTTGTATGTTTGTGTGTGTGGTCATGAGCAGACGACAGCACTAAATATTAGTTTTCATCCCCATTAGCGTCTCTACATGTAATTATTATTGTTTGTATTGCAGCAAACAACAAATGTCATGGCAATTGCTAAAAATAAGGAGGTTACCAGTAGGTTTCCTGAAGGTTCAAGCATTTCATTAACTGGTTTTATGTTTCGTGTGTAACTGTGCTGGTGGTAATATAGTGTAATGGTAATATAATAGAAGCTACAAATAATGTTTTATGACTATTTTGTTCTCTATACTACTAGTTTAAATGGTTTCCCTTACAAGCCAAGCAGAAGGTATTTTATAACAGTGTCTTAAAACCTCCTAATTAGCAGCAGTTTTGATACACTCTTCTTGGCAATCTTTTGGGGATCGATTGAGAGTAACTGTAGCAGACTTTAAATCTTCTGCCTGGAAAGATTATCCTAATTCTTTCTAATTCCCTTGTCCCAAGGCGCCATGACTGGGGATTTCCTAACAAAAAATTGTTGTACCGGCTTCCCTGGCATGTAGGTCAAGCACTCCAGAACTGCCTTATCCCGTGTACTGTTTGCATGGGGTTTAACAAGCCCTTTTTCTTGTCGCACCCCAAAAAGCTGTCGAACCTCCCTGTTCCACCGCACAATTAATATAATCTCTGCAACATGTGGTACTCCAGTTCATTTGCAATGAGTTTTTTCCTCCAGAAGAAATACATTCATGTTCCGTGGGGTCTTTTCAACCCTGTGATTTGTCATGCGTCCTCAAAATACGTCATTGAGATGGTCACACGTATTTACAGAGGCAGCAAAGCTGTAGAGGGAACTCATTTTCGGATGCTATTTTAGTTCCTATTTTCTAAGGCACTGTTTTGCCATGATTTAATATTTGTGTGTGTCAGTTGTATTTGATGTCCTCAGTGTTTCTTTTCCTCCTTTCTGTGCTGATTGGTGTAATTCATATGAATACTTGAAATCCCCCCCACTGTGTGTAGTCTACTTGGCATTTATATAGAATTACCGGCCTGTCTTGCAGCTTTGTTTGGCTGTGTGGAAGCATTTTTAGGTCTATTTTAATTCTGCCAGTGGACGTGTACCCACACACATTTTGGGTACATGGTTACTTAGTCTTCATAACACACTGTGCCTCCCTGATAAGGCCTCCTCGAGAAGCGTACAAAATGTCTCAAAGATAACAGTGTTCTGAAGCACAATGTTCAGAAGGGAAAGTTGATTTTTATTCTTGCTAGGCTAGCAATACATCTCAAAGGAAACAGGCTAATTTTAATGGGGTTCAGGTTTCTGTTGCTTAAGTTTTTCTGTAGTTTCTAAAATGGTGGTTTTTAAGCTCCTTGACGGCTACGTGTTCTCATCCTGATGAGCAGATGAGCCGTCCTTAGAACGAGTCCTCTGGTCAAGATTCAGACAACTTTATTGCCCGTTACCTCCTTCAGGGTGCAGAGATAGGATATCTGCAAATGCATCACATCATACAGAAGGTTGTTCCTCTAAACCAAGCATCAGAATCTAAATAAAATAGTACAGGCTGCATTTTTGAACAGGGTCTCAAAGGCTCCCATTGGCTTTGGTAGATTCGGTATCGGTACATGTTAATCATCTAACCTTGAGCTTGTGTGCTACAGGCTGTGCTTCTGAGTCTCAGGGTCTGCTTGTGAAAATGGGATTCGTGACATGTAAACAGTCAAATCTCTTCAGCTTCTTTCAACTTTAAAAGAAAAAAAAAAAGGGAGGGGGGCTTAAAAACTGAGGAATTGGTATCCTTCAGAACCTGCTTGCAGCACTGGTTTATAGAGGATCAATATACAAATGCTGGAGCTCTAGTTCTGTGTTTCAGGGTTACTAATTTTCTCAGCTGATAGTACATCAGCCTTTAATCCCCCCAAGTGGCTTTCACTGTTGCATAAACTGCCAAATTTGCATTTGTTTTGAAGAGTTTGTTTGCGCACAGAGGTTGCAAAAGCTTGAAAATCAAAATGTAGCCACTGGTCTCTTGATATTATGAATTCTGTAGCTTGTTATTCCACTATGGAGACTAATAAGAAAACTGATTTCATTTGCAGTGTAGTGTACAGTTTCCATAAAGCCCCCGTGCTCCAAGGAGCGATTGCTGCAGCCAGCGCATCTGCATTACCCACAGGGGCTCTCTGGGAGAGAGAGCAGCCCAAAACTCTGATCCGCTTGAGTAGTCTCTCTCCATCCCTCCTGTTATTTTCCTTACTTTAAAAGGTATTTGCTAGCAACATCTGTCCTTCTGGTACAGCTGGGATGAGTGCACCTGTATGGAAACACGAGACAGATGAATGATCATGTCTCGGTTCTTCTACATAAAGATGCAAAACAAGTGCTAGCCATCACGGCCATCAAGTGGCTGTGGACACTCCCTGGAGTACGTGTGCTCTAAAACCACGCAAAATCTGCTTGGCAGTTTGTGAAACGTGTCATCTGGTTTCCGTATGTTTCCTTTCCAAATTCACAGCAGCGTCAAAAAAATTTTAAGTCACTTCCCAGCGCGAAGAGCCCAGGTCCCCCGGTGAAATTCCCTTTCCAACGTGGTTTAAACTTGCACTTTCCCCAAAGAAATCAAGTGGTTTTAATGGTGCGCGGGTCTATGAACTGTTGTTCTGTTCCACATCTTAATGTTGCTTGCTGCTGAGAGGGCATGTTGTACACCACAGCATTACGTGTAGGTAGGCATCAATTTAAGTGTAAGTGATGGTCTGATTTTCACCCCACGATTGATTTTTACGACAAGAACAAAACGCGTTAGGAGAAGAATGCAGCGTATTCCATGCTGAAGCTCTCCCTGCTTTGCTTTGCCATCCCATGTTGTGTTTGCTGTGTTCTGGTATTGAACTGGAGTCACTGGTGACTTGAGACATCTCAGCCCTGTGTTTATCTTGGTTTGAGCTTCATGTGCGTTACGTGCAGACAGACTGTTGGCCAGCTCTGGGTGGCGATGGATGCAAGTCCATTCAAGTTAGTGAAGAAGAGGTTACAAAACCAAGATTTGTTTGCCAGTCGAGTGCATCAGGTTGCATTGCCTGATGTAGGATTACCTTGTGAAAAAAGTACAAGATCTACATTATTATATGTAAACTCGATAAGTTTTCAAGCCACAGCCTGACGTAGCTCTGAGCTGTGCAGATGGGTTTGTGCTCCTTTTTTCATTTCAGATGTGACTGGTGAGGTGCCTTGGATAACCAAACGATCCCTGTAATAGACCCTGTCAGCTAAAACTCTCTGTGAGTGCTGTGCAGGGTGGGCAGAGGCTGGGGATGTGATAATGTGGCGCTATTTTCCTCCTTTTTAATGTGGAAGTAGTCAGCATTACTATAAATCCTCATTAGAATTCAAAGAGCCACAACATCACCAACGCTGTTTTCGGATTAGAATTTGTTAATTAATTTAATCCTCTCCCCTTCTTCATCCTTGCGGATTCTGCAGCGGCAGATGGTAAACCCGTAAGACTTCAGTAGGAATAAAGGGTTAAAATCCCAAGGCCTGGGATTAGATGGGATTGCAAAAGTGCATTGAACGATTCTCAGTGTCTGTCTTATGATTTGCCAGCTTCTCAGGAGCAAGCAGCTGAAGTGCAAAGCAGGCAGAGTCCCTGGCTATTAGCAGTATTTAGTTACAGTAGATAAGATTTGGAGCAGAGTTTCCTGAGCATGTCGCCGTAATAACTTACTTGTTTGTTACAACTGTTTTCCAAAATCACAGGATTGTTCCCTAATGTGTTGGTGAATAATGTGTTTATTATTCCTGTCTGCAGTAAAGGGCATCTCAGTGCCTGGAAAATCACTCATGTAATAAAACCGCTGCCATTTCATCATTTTAATAGAATAACAATTTTGTATAAAGTTGCAAATATTACTCTCCAATATATGAGGGTGGCGGTAACAACGGAAGACGGGCACTTTTATAGTGCAAAATTATTGCCTTGTTTAGATTATAAGATAAAATTTTTACCGGCGCATTAAAAGGAAAATGAAATGAAGACCAATAAAACAAAGAAGGGCCCTGTCCAAGCAGAAGCCCTAGGAGGCTGGCTGCCAGCTGCAGGGACTGCCAGCCTGTGTGGAGGGCACTCATCCAAGGAAGCCCTGCTGAGAGGTCACCAGCTGATTTTACATGAAGAAATTCGGCTGCCCCATATGCTGCTGCCAACCGGGGATAACTTCTTGAAATGCTTTTGAGGTATGGCAGTGAAAGGGAGGAATAGAGAGGAAACCTCAAGCTCTCTCCTGTGGCATCATTGGGAATAAGTATGAAAAATAAGGATTAGGTCTTTTGAAATGAACTTCCTATGTAACACTCAAACCCTTTGAGGGAGCAATACAGCTCTCACTGATTTTTTTTTTATAGGAATGGTGGGACTCGATGATCCAGTGGGTCTCTTTCAACCTGGTTGTTCTATGATTCTGTGATTCTAAATGAATAATAGAGCAACCTGTTAAGAAGTGGAATGTACCATGAAACACCTGGACTGTAGGAGGACAAGTCAGGGGTAACAGTGATGTTACGCCCCTGCAGTGCTGTGAGGTTTATAACTTGGCCCTGGGTCTGCCAGGAATGGTTAAAAAATTCAAGAGGGCGTCACCCCCTTGATCCCTGACCTTCACCCACTGCTAAGAGAAGTAGAGCAAGATTCTGCTGTGTGAACGAGCACTGACGCTGCAGCCTGCTTTTCTGAAATCAAATTTGCAAGTGCTTATTGAAGGTCAGTGCAAATTAAATTGTTACTTGTGGTCCAAGAGCTATAGAACACCATTTTTAGTATCGTTATTCTCTTGCTGCCCATTTTTCTCTCATTATTTGCATCCCATTTGGTATCTGCTTTTGATACCTCCTATTAGATTTGTCTGATGCTCATTAATATCTTTCCTACTGGCTCATAGAGGTTTTACGCTACAGTCTACAGATACAGTGAGGTCTTTCTCTTCTATTATGCGGCTGTGACTGATTTCTTTCCCATCTCTTCTTAATTTTTTACCTTTCAGTTAGTTGAAGCAATTTTTACAGAAGAACAGCATTTGTTCTTCTGTGTACTGTAAAAATAGGCTTCCACATGCAGGACACCTTGCGGGAGTAAAGAGCACTATATGAGCGCAGATCTTTGTAGCTCTATGATGGCTTCAGACTGAGTATCCCATCATCTCTTACCCTTGAGGAATATCATGCAATAATAGTTCTCAAAGTGCAGGACAGGGGAATGTTTCTTTCTGAAGGACCTTGGGAAGTTTAAGGTAAATGCTTCCAATGTCGTACTCTGCTACCTCTATTTGGCTTCTCTTCCAGCTCATCCCAATCAATGCAGGATGAGGTCTACCAAATGCTGGTGAGAGCCGCATATATAACATGCGCAGATATACTCTGAATAAATCACTGTAAACAATGCTGAAACAGTGGGGCAATTCAATACTGGAAACAAATTGGAAGGGACCCGCTGCGGCATTCCGAGCAATGCCAGCTCTCCTAGGATTGAAGCTCAATGCCGCATCTCCTCCACAAGAGCCTGCAAAAGGTAAAGCAAGCTCTGCAATCTAGTCGGTGAACATGGCTTCAGAATAAAGAAGCTCCTTTATCCAACTCATTTCTATTGCCAGGGCTTGCAGGAGGCAGAGGTCCCTGTGGCACAGTCACAGAGCGTGTCGACACCGTGCAGGGCAGCAGGTGGAGATGGCTGTGAGCAGCCTGGAAAGCCTGCCTAGCACAGGGCAGTGCCCTACACGGCCACCGGGCCTGGTCCCAGAAGTGCTACAGCTTCATTAGTGTGGCGTTCTGCCCTGGCTAATGTACCCAAATTCTCAGCAGGATCAATTAACGAGGGCAGGCTTAGATACCCAGCTCCCAGTGCTGGTGCCCTGTAGACACTGGCCAAGCTGTGCCACCATGCGTACCTGACCCTTCGACGTTCCTTTGAGCACAGTCTTTCTTGAAGTCTGGCTCCCTCCTTTCTGTTGCACCCCTCTTGCCAAGCCATGCTGTGAGGGCAGGGAGCAGTACAAACTGTTTCTTTTGCCCCAGCAACAATTTCCCATCCTTGAATGTCCTCGCTGACAGAGTAAGACACAACTTGCCCATCCCAACACAACTGGAACAATATAGCCTCTTATTTCTAGCTTCTTTTTTTAGGTCTTTACTCTGCTAATTCCTTCAATTAGGTGTTTTTCACATGAAAGGTTTCTTTCTGACTTCCATCGGCATTCATCGGATTCTTGGGGCAGAGGGCAAAACTCAGAACCTGCGTTGGGGAGTGCGGTTCCCTTGATGTCAGCAGAAATTGCCCGCTTACATCAGTCCTGAATTTAGCCCATAGTGGTTCTTTTGTAGCATCTGAAAGCTTTGTGTGCGTCTGAACTCAAATGTCCACGCTGGAAGATCAGAGCGTGTCTGGGACAATTGGCATGTGGGTAATTGGTACATTTCTGTAAGAGAAAATGGTTCATGATCCTTGTAAAGGAAAATAAAATAAAGTAATGTTATTCCCCACTGACATATTAAGTGAATTGATAGTGTTTGAAAAGGCAGGTATTAAATCTGGAGGCAGCATGAGTGTATGAAGTAGCTAGCAGTTTTATCCCAGCAATTTAAAATTCCTATCATTCAGCTCTCGCTGGTTTGAAAGTCACACATTTATTTCAGATTGTAGCCATGAATTCCTTGGGAATTACCTGACATGAAAGCGCACGGAAGAGTCACTTGATACGAAGTGACAAGACAATATCAAAGAAAACATCTTGATACACTTAATCCAGTCGCAAGTGACTTTATAGAAGTTTTTTTCATCTAGCCATATTATTCATTAGTAGCATTTTGATATTAGGAAAGCCATTAAGTTAGATAAAAGCTCTAGGCCTCCTGTAGGGCAATAATGTAAAGCATCCCCGGAGATGTGATTTCAGGCTCCAAATGGATTAGGTCACTTGATCTCCTTGTATTCATAGTTTACTCATGAACGTGAACTGTCTGGCTCTTCATTTCCTTGCTGTGCTGTTAATGTGAAAAATGCTACATAAACATTTGGTATGACAGGGTAAGAAACTGTTGCTGAGAAAGCCTGGGACTACACTAGTATGTATATTGGAGGATAGGACTGAAGGTTTTTATCTTTAGACTGTATCTGTCCTGTGTTGCCTGGTTTAATGGTCACAGCTTTCATAATCACTGAAAATTCGCACGTTGATCTGTGCTTTGAATTAGTTCAAAATGAAGGTGCAGAGGATGAAGCAATCAAGAAAGGAGCCCCAGATGCATTTGCCACTATCTGACACCACCACTGGTCTGATGTAGATGACCAGATGTTTCAGGGCACAGGAGATCTCTGGTTTTCTTTTGACTGTCCCAGTGTCCTGACATGTTGTCAGAGCGCAGAGATGTTCTGGCTCTTGCTGCTGGGGAGCTGTCTCCTCCCATTACTCCACTACGTGATTTGGAAGCCGTGACCCTTTTCCCATGTGTATGATATCCACACCATCAAACACGCAGGCTGTCAAAGCCAGATGTTGCCCTGAGGAGAGGGGGCACATGCTGCACAAGCACCCAAATATTCATCTTTTGAGGATGCGAGATGTGTTCCTGGGCTTCTCTAACACTCCCCAGGAGCTGGTAGGCCAGCAGATTTGGTCAGTAATACAATGCTTAAGAGTTGCAAAGAGCTGGTGCTCCCATATTCTGAGTTAAAACAAGCCGTCTAGCTTAGTGCTGGCTCGGTGTTGCTCTCTGAGAGGAAGCTTGAAAGAGGAAGGCAAGGAGAGATGGATGTGTTTGCCTTTTCTCCTCTGAGAGAACAAAAAAGGCTTCTGCGTTGATTTTTTGTGTGTGTGTTGGCTCTTACTTTATGGTCGGCATCTGTCGCCGATGAGCAGTGGGAGCTCTGAAGTGCTGACCGTCTCTTTCTGCAACTCCTTAAATAACCAGAAAGACACACAAACTAATAAAAAGAGGAGATGAGAATCCATATTAAAGGCATTAATAACTTGAACAGAAGTCTCCATTTAAATAATGTTTTGAAACACACTGTCAAATTTTTGTTTATCGTATGGGTTTGTAGCCCAGACTTTTTTTCCCCTGAAGACCTAGGGACTGAAGCGTGCCAAGTCACGCAAGTGCAGTTCTATCGTCAAGACTTTATTTTATTAAAATCCTCGGGAGATACTGGCACTCCTCTGTCACGGCTGTCAGCGGAAACATTAAGACCCTTATACAAGGAAGAATTTAATCACTGGTGTAATGAATGTTTATTCTCTTGTAAGGCTTCTTGTGAGTGTGTTTCTGTGTTGGGACTAAATGGGAATAGGATTGAACAGTCGCCATTCTTCTCATCAGAAATGCTGCATGTTTGTATACCTCATACCCTTTGTTGAAAACTATCTCGTACCTGCAAGAAGATATCACGTAAAGAATGAGCAATCAAATGTTTCTGAAACATCTTTTAACTCCTTTCTTGTAAACAGAATTCTTTATCGAGCGAATCATTTATTAACAGCATTTTCCAGGTAAACAAATTTGAATGCCTCTGTGCTCTGGGTGTACGGCATCTCATAGGCCTCTGCACAAATAACTATTTTGGAAGGCTCTGCTCTGGAAAAAAAGCAAGAGCCTGTGACTTCGTAAGTGGTAATTGTGTATTCTATGTGTCATTTCAATTCTGTTGCTAAAACAGTATATTTGTATGTGTGCCTTCACACCACGCCTGTCTCTGCAGTATTGAGGAACCTCATGAGAACCTAACGTTGAGGTAGACTTTCTTAATCAAAACCATCTACCGGTTTCCAAGGGAAACAAAATTTTTCCCCCATGCTTATTTTCATACTTTCGCATATCACACAGACAAAAAGCGTTTCTGCTAATTTAAGAATTATTACGATTCGCCCCTTCGTTCCTTCACACTACAGCAGCGCTGCGGTTTGAGTCACATCAGTAGCATTCCCGCTGACCAAGATTATAGCTCAGCGGGAAAACAAGTCATTCCAAATTGTCTCCTGGCATAAACATTTTGGATCATTTTTATATTACAGCTGAAAGGGGAAAAATCTTGGGTTTCAGACTTTTTTGTGCTCGTGTCATGTGGAAAATGACAGGGCTTTTATTTTTGCAATGAACATTACTTTTACCTTTTTTTTTTATTGCTTTAGAAGTAGCAACTTTTAAGGAAAAGAAAATACTGGGGTTTTAGTGTGCTGTTATTACACATGCATCTGTGGATTAAAGGCTCCCTAGGTACCTATTGATACAATAGACTATAACAGCTCCTTTGGAGTCATGTCAGGCTGTTATAATCAACCCTGTCAGTGATCCAGTGATAATAGGACGTTAAGAGATGCTCGAATTATATCTTTTGATCCCAGTCTTGGTTATCTGAAGCAACGTGGAGGCACATGCTCTGTGGCAAATGCTCCAGTTGGACACACTGAGTTGGCCACTGAGGTGGCCACTTACCTGGGAGCAACAAGAAGGAAAGCGATAAACAGCATCTGCCTTGGTTGAGCGTTGTGGTTTGAAACGGCAACACAGCTGGAGAGAAAGCTCTCAGCAGCTACTGCTTTGTGCTTGTAGTTCTCAAAGGGGTTTTATGAAGGAGTGGTCGTATGGAAAGCCTCATGCCTGGAGTCTTTGATGGACAATGTTCTAGCTTTTCTATCACAAGACCTGGCGTTCTGGGCTCTGGTCGCTAGATGTTTATTGGATGCTTGCATTCTTTTCCCGATGGTGCTGGTGGCTGGGATCTTCATCCAGCCATCAATAAGGAGTATATTTCAATAGATTCTGGTACTCATTCTGATGCACTTTGAGTAGACTGTCCTATTGAATATTAATAGAAGGAAGAACTAGGCAGGATGGAGCATTTACACTGAAAATTTTTCTTCCTATCTCAAACTTTCTCAGCTATTGTGAGATCAGAAAAGCCACTACAGCCTCTGCTGCCATTCAAGCACTGCATAAGTGACTTCAAGGGGAATTCGTCTGTTTACTAGCTAAACCTCTTGAATGAAAGACAGCCGGGGAAGTATAACATTGGGGTTGAGAACAATATGGTGCTGGTGGTCCCTACAAACCATTTAAAATGTTCTCTCGGTTCAGTTTCTTTAACAGGAAAAAAATCCTTCCGCAGACACAATTCTTACACCAACTCTGGGAGGAACCGAATATTGTGAAGGCAAATAAAGTCACGACTCCCCAGTATTCAGGCCTGATTTTTCCCTTTCTCAAATTTAAAAGAAGAAATCCCTTTTGTGTCTCTCATGCATTAAGATTTATGGGTTTGAATGGTTGTCTGGCTGTCATGTAAATGCTTAGCTTTAAAGACAGGGAGATGTTCTAGGCAGTGAGAGAGAAGCTAGTTTAAAGAAATTGCTTGTGTTGTGATTTCACGTTCATCCCTCAGAGAAGATTAGGTCGTATGAAGACAAAAGGGCAAATTAGACATTTGTAGTGTGGAATTAAACACTAACAGTTTTCCAGGGGAAACAAACAAAAAAATCTCATCTTAGAGAAAATAAATTTACTAGAAAGAAAAACTCAATTAGCGTGTGTATGTATGTATGCACACACGAAATTGCAGTGTTTTGCCTACTAAAGTTAGTGAAGAGCTTCCCTGGCTGTCAGTGGAGCTACAGTATCTGTGTGTAGGTCTCTGGGACCTGTAGCTGGCCATGCTAGCTCTTACCAGACTCTTTCCTAATTCACTGGTAACTTTGCTGGATTTTTACCATTTAAGATTTTTGATGATTGTCTGGGGCAGAATAGTTTTGAAAGGTTCTGGCTGAAACAGTTCTTTCATCTCACGCAATTACCGTGAGACTAAAATGCATTTTCTTATTTCTGATGCTTGCTTGTTTTCTGTGTTACAGGCTGTTCCAGAGCTCTTTGAAGTCGATGGAAATCTGTCCATTAACTTCAATAGACTCTAGTTTGTCACTAATCAATAGTAATTTGATTAAAATAGCTCTGAATGTTCTGGATCCCAGAGGACATTGCAGTTGTTCTTTAGGTTGCAATAACCCTCAGCTTTCCTGGCTCTGGTCAGTTCTGTTTGCCACGTTAAGGGAAAGCATAAGGAGATGTGAATCTTACAGTTGTCATCATGGTCAGTCGTGGTGGACAGGTTTGGGTTGAGTTAAACCCACACTGCAATGCCGATTTGAGTGGCTGAGTCCTCCCCCAGCCTACTTTCTGCAAGCACAATAGGGAGGGGATTGCATTTTCTTTGTTCTCCCTTTTTTCCTTCCTCTTCCTAGCCAAGGCACAGCGTTAGTAATAGTGCCTGAGACTGCTCTTCCTTTAGCTGCTTCAAGAAATGCATAGGCCTAGAAAAAAAATTATGAAGTTTTATTATATTAGTTTTCGTATTGCTCCGGACCGTTCTTGATGTTTNAGGTAGTTGTAGAGAGCAATGAGGTCTCCCCTCAGCCTCCTCTTCTCCAGGCTAAACAACCCCATCCCTTAAAAATTCCACTGTCTTTCCTTGCCTCTACTTGCCCTTCTCCCCTGGAAGTTGGTTTTGGTCTCCTATGACAGAAAGGACACCTGTGCTGTTTCATCCATCCTCCTCTCTGCAGCTGGATCACCAGTCCTGGTCAGCTGCGGCTTGGTCTGAGCAGTCTCTCTGCCACCTGCTTGCATGACCAGTGAAACTTGCTGTATCAGCTTGCTGAGCCTTTGAGGGAGCACAGATCAGGTGGTCAGTGATGGTTTTGGTCTGATCTGTTGTTTATTCAGTATCACCTGGAAGTTTGGAGCTGAAATGCTGGCATTTCTTAGTTTGCCAAGGGCATCTTTTTCTCCTTGGGTGCTATCTGAATGAATGCTTGCAACCTCCCGTTACTGCTTACCCTGTTACCAGTGCACCGATTTCTTTTCTCAGCTCCTGTGTCTTTTAAACTCAATATAGAAGTGAGAGAGAGAGGAAAAACAGCAATGAAGCTGCATTGAAATTGAAGTTCACAATCTGACACAGATGCACAGAGTCTTCTAAATCAAAGAGAATTGATGAGCCTTGCACAGGCAGGTGCTCCAGCTCTATCACAACCTAAATAATCCTGAAATTAAGATCAGAGTCTGTCGCTGCTGTTGCTGCCATATGTAGCCACTACCCTGCTCTGCCTTTCACGCTGAGATGGGAGTTGGGTGCATGAAAGCACCAACCTGCAGAGCGGTGGGAGCCCTGGCACGGAGAGAAATCCGGCGGCAGGAGCACCGCTTCTCTGCGAGCAAGGCAAATTTTGGAATCCCAGGGACTCGGGATCAAAGAGCCATGGAAATGACAAGTGTGGCATGTCACAGTGCACCCCCTGCTAGATGATTCACAGCGCAGTGTGGACATCTGCACAGGCCACCGCTTAATTAGAGGAAAGATGCTGTCCCCCAGAAATGGCCTCGAAAAAAGGGATGAGCTAAGGGGTATGTCATCCTCCAAAGACAGAGATGGGCAAGAACACAAATGCCTGAGATTAGGGCCATGGAGGGTATGAACAAGATGCCCTTCCAGAGCAATTCCTTCTTTATTGGTCTTATTAAAAAAATAAATGAATAAAGATAAAAATAAGCTGCAACTAGCATGCTCAACACAGCATTTTAAAAGTTCACATGGCTTTCAAGCGTATCCCGCTAAGCACAAACTATGACTCATTTGGAATTTGCTAATTAATACTGGCATGGCATTGTCCCCTGCTGTTGCCCAACTTCTTGCTTGAGAGAACTTTTTCTTTTTAAAGAAAAAAAGAAAATATTTTATCTTGGAACAGTAAGGTGCCTCTTCAGATGTGAAGCCTGCCAAGACAGTGTAGGAAGGGAGTAAAATGTGGGGGATTTTCACTCTGCTTTCACTGAGTTCCTTTATCATCTGTAGCACAACCCAACTCTTTAGTAAGGTGATGACCAGAAGTAATATTGCAAGCAATGCTCGCTCTTCTCTTATCCCCCTCTTTAAGTACTAAGAGCTGGGGAAGAGTAAATCGTCATTTAAACTGCATATTGTAGCAGGCAAAATGATTTTGCCTTTTTTTCCTCTCTCTAAACTAATGGATGTGGAATCTTTCAAAAAGTAAACCAACTCCTCTTAATAAAGCTCTGCATATAGATGTTTAGCAGCTAAGCACTAAATCCATGGAATAGGGGGAAAGTGCAGAAGTAGTGGATTAATATATAAAAGGATGCTTTTTACTCTTCAAAGCCTCCTTAAGTGCTGACTGATGGAATAAACCCTGAAAACTTTCTCTGTGCTAATTGTCATGTTCCTTGGCTTGCATCCCATTTGCTGTCCGTCACCCTCTGCAGTTTAAGAAGTTTCATATAAGAGCTTTCTTCTCCTGTTTACAGGCATACCATGCAGCGTATTCAAAACCAGGGATCGTTCAGAGGGTCAAGAAATCTTCCTCCTGCTTCTTATTAGAATGTAAAAAAAAAGTCTGAATATTTACAGTTTGAAGAAACGTCATTCCCCTGCATACAGTAGCTTCTCAAGGGCCCAAGAACTGACTTTGAGCTTTCCTAGACATAAACATGAAGTGATATCCCACTCTAATCACCACAAAAATACTGGGTCAGCCAGTGGAAATCAGTGTAAAGCCGCGGTGTTAGAAGAAACCATGCTGATTTACACTAGCTTAGAGCATGTGACTTGGCTTATAAAGAAGCCACATGATTTTGTGATGTGACAGACTGTTTTCTTTTAATTTCCTCCGATAGGAAAAAAGATATTGTATGGAATAATAATAATAATAACAACCTGTTTCTTTTTTGCTATCACTTTTTGAGTATGTATGGGATTAATAGCAGAAGATGACCTGTGATTCCATTCCAGTTAAATGCTGAACATCAGCAGTTCACAGTTCTTTCACTGGTGGATTATTTTCAACGCCCCTGGTTCCCATAGGACCTATTCCCTGCGCCATTATCAACTTTTTTAAATTGAAAGCATTATGAAGGCAATTTCCTGCCACCAGCAACTTTCACATTGCTTTCCCAGGGCCCTGCAGCCTGAGAACAACCGCTACGACTGAATCTATCAGCAACGGAGGATCAGTTGGAGTGACCTGAATTAAAAAAAACAAAATGCTCAAAAATATTCTGTAAGAAATGGTTTTCCTTTGCTCTCACTGCTCATGGTTTTAAAGGTGGTTGTGGACCAAAGTGTTTCAGGTCCAGTCCTGCTGTCACCAGTCTCCAACAAAGTTTTACAAAGACGTATGTGCTGGATGGGGTGGACCTAGAAGGGGGTATTTCTGACTTACAATTAGACTATAAAATTTTACATGGCAGTGCATTTAGCAAACAGAGCAAAGAGCACGAGAAAACACAGAATCGTAAGAGCTGAGGTTTCATTTGTGGTTCAGAAATAGTAACTAGAGCAGGATTGCTCAGTGTTGTTTCTGGGGGGGCTGCGCATGAGAGTGAGGACCAGGCTGGGTCGGCAGTGAAGTCGTCTGCAATGCTTCCACTTTGTATTAAGAAAAAATCTCAGCTAGGTCTCACATAGAGGATACAAATGACCTGTGCCTGCACTAGGGGAAGCCGGGGCCAGATTTTCTGCATATTCATAGTAAGATGTTCCACAAGCCCTGGAAATGCTTTGCCTTATGTTTCAGGTGCTTTGGCAGGAACACGATTGAACTGACGATCTGGGCCCAATTTGCCGGTGCTGAATAGCTTGAAATGTGTCGTTGATGCTGTCAGATGAGCAAAGGACATAACATTTCCTTCCAATCAGTTTTGCGTTACTGCATTTATGTGCATGAGTTGTAGCTGTACTTGACTGAGAGTAGAAGTGCAGCTTAGGGGGTGGTAGTACCCCTTTAAATAAAACCCACTGTACAGATTTCTGCATCTCCTATCTTGTTTGGCTGTTCCCAGAGATTGCTGCTGGTCCTCACTCTCAGTATTGCCAGAGATATCTCTATTACACAGCTTGGAAAACAAGCAGAAGGTCGGACGGGTGCTCTATGCTTGCGATCTCTCTCTATTTTACTCCTCTGGCTGTGATTGATAGACCCAGCGGTGTGGAACAAACATTGCTCCCGTAATTAACTGCTGCCTGTTAGATCTGCAGGTAACACACGGCTCTGGGGTTGTAAGGGGGGCTCGGTGGCAAACCAGAAGTGCCTATAACAGAGAGGTAGATAGGTGAGATGCAGACGTGCCATCTCCTCCTGTGAGTTGCCTTGTTGAAAATATTGATACGTAGATTGAGGATCTCCGGTTAAGAAAGGCAGTTAGACCCTGCCAGTTACATTTACAGTATTTTGCTAATCTATGCTCTCAGACACCGCAAATAGCGTATTTCATTGTGCTGCTTTATTGATCGAAGGAAAGATTCGATTTGACAGCAATTTCAGAAAAGCCTTCAAGTTGTCCAAGATGCGGTAGAATTATTAACCACCCTAAGCCGACATATGGTAATTTAGCGTTTAATGTTTGCCCTGACACGCTGAGGAGTCATCATGCCAAGTTACCAGCTGATGCCCGGAAGTTTATGAGTACATAAATAATATTTGAAATAGTTTTCTGGAGCCACGTTTCAATTTAAACATCCAGCCGTTGTTTCACTGCGTGTTGGAGTTTAACTTTCTTCAGCAGGGCGGCAGGGGCTGGAACCCCGCTGTACTACCCACTACAGTCGGAATAAATTAATAGGATTTTGCAGCTTTTTGCAGCTGTATTTGTACAACTTCATCTTGAAATAATTTTAATTTCTGTGTCTAGGCTTATAATTTTTTCAAGCGTGTTACACAGTTGGCTGTACATAATTATGTCTTACAGCCATAAGCACTGACAATCTGCTTACCTAAACTGTTCTGCTCTAAACTTGTCGTTTAACTGATAGTGAAGGAATTGTATGTAAGTCATGATATCGGAAATTAATTTATCAATTAATAATATTGCAAAAAAAAGAAAGTATGTCAGCTAAAGTATCTGCAGTTGAAAAGACAGTTAAGCAGTAGCATCCCAAATTCAGCTGGACACCGCTGTCTTGGTTAGCCAAGTCCTCGTGCCTATTGTGGGAGTGCAAGTTGCATCTGGGGGTGTTGGTCGACAGCCGACTGAACATGAGCCAGCAGTGTGCCCAGGTGGCCAAGAAGGCCAATGACATCTTGGCTTGTATCAGAAACGGTGTGACCAGCAGGTCCAGGGAGGTTATCCTCCCTCTGTACTCGGCACTGGTGAGACCACTCCTTGAATCCTGTGTTCAGTTCTGGGCCCCTCAGCACAAGANGGGACAGGACGAGGGGGAATGGCCTCAAGCTTCACCAGGGGAGATTTAGGCTAGGGATTAGGAGGAAGTTTTTCACAGAAAGGGTCATTAGGCATTGGATCAGGCTGCCCAGGGAGGTGGTTGATTCGCCTTCCCTGGAGGTGTTTAAGTCACGAGTAGACGAGGTCCTGAGGGACATGGTTTAGTGTTTGGTGGGAATGGTTGGACTCGATGATCCAGTGGGTCTCTTCCAACCCGGTGATTTTGTGATCAGCAAGATAACACACACCCCCCTGTAAACCAGTAGTATTAGGAAAACTCATAGTGAGCCTCTTGAGATCCTAGGAAGTAACTGGTCTTTGGAACGTTAATCAAGCTTCTTGTAGTGCATCTCATCTGCGATGCATAGGACCACAGCCCCTCTAACTGCCTGGGCAGTATTTGGTTGTATTTGCATGAGAACATCTGCTGGTTCCTCTCCTGGAGTGTGGCTGCTCAGCCACTTGTTTGGATGCCTGTGCTTTGCTGAGCTACCAGCATGAACGTAGTTGTTATTTGGGTTTTCAAGTGGGTGAAAAGCTTGCGGTTGTGTCTGTGCTTGTGGCTTTTGAGGACTGTTGCTGGCTTTGGGGAGTTAAATTCAAAGCTAGAATGTGCCATAAATGGGAATGAGATCTAAAACATGTCCAAAATTATGTCAAAAATATGGTTTAGAGATTGGTGGAAATGGTCGGACTTGATGATCTGGTGGGTCTCTTCCAACCTGGTGATTCTATGATTCTATGAAAATTGATGCTTGTTTGGGTTTGGGTTTTTTTAGATATGTGGAGGCATGTCCTGAAGCAGATGTGTCTGCCTCTTGTGTTAAAAGCACATGGACAGGAACCACATCAATAAGCCACATGAATAATTCTAACATGAGTTCAAGTCAAAGTAAGCAGAGGCCTCAGATCTAACCTGCACAGAAGTACAGTTAATGAAAGAGGAAAAACTTGCCAAAAATGCAGCCCTGTGAATTCATTCCAAATGAGCAGAGTTCAGCTAGGTTGGAAATTTCCTAGAAGGCAATCTCCACTCCTCTGCACAAAACAGATTTGCAGAATGATGAGTGTTTGAGTCCAAGGAGACTCACGCCAGAGGGAAAAGTACCTTTGAAAAGCGCAGGAGCTGCGGCTGCTGGAGGGACCCTCAGCAGAACCACTGAGCTGCAGGGAGAGGAGGCAGGATGGGTGCCTGGGAGAGGGAACGCGGGAGGCTCAACGCGGTGAGGAATGGGGAATGCAGCCGGCATGCTTGGGGCAGTGTGTGCCTGTTGCTGATCTCTAGCATTTTTTGCATGGGTAGCTGGTGCACAGTGCGTGCAGCTGTACATGTGCTCTCCAAGCGTGTGTGTGTGCCATGGTGGTGGATCGTGCTGGGCTGCACATGCCTGAGTTTTTGCTGTTACCTTGCTGGATTTTTGTGACCCCAGAGGTCTCAGTGTCTTGCTCAGGAGCTGTTTGAAGATAAAACACAACTCTTGGATGTCCCTGTTGCAGAAGAAAGCGTATCCATCCGCGGGCAGAATCTGACCACAAGGGAAAGTTTACAGAGGATCCAGTATTTTGCCTGCCAAACATATAAGGTTGAAACCTAGGACCAAGGTGATATCATGTTGACTTTGCTCAGTAGCCAATAAATTACAGAATCACAGAATGTCTCAGGTTGGAAGGGACCCATAAGGATCGTTGAGTCTAAACCTGCACTGATGCCTATCCACGTTGCCTCTGTAGTGCACAGGGAGTAGTTTATTTTCTGCTTCCTCACAGTGGTGGTTCCCTTTACCGAGCATTGAAATAACTTTATACACTACGCCATGTAATCTACCCTACAGAACAAATGAGCGCGTTTGCTTTTCCTGTAATTAAACTTATTAGAGAGACTTTGAGAACTGCGGAGCTTTAAATCCTGCTCTGCAAGCATCCCGAACATGAGCCTCAGCAGATTTTGTTCTTCAAAATATACACACTAGAGGGTTTTATTATCGTTTCCTATTGTTATCTATTTGCAGACAAGTCCAAAAGCTTAATTTTATGCTGAGACTAACATTCACGATCGTGCCACAGCACCACTTCTCTATGATCAGTAATATCTGTGGGTGTTGTGCAAAATGTGAATTGAATGCATGGTTATATATGGTTGGGAAATCTAGAGCTTATTACAAAATCAGAGGTCATACTGAGATCAGTTGTATCCCTTGGGCCTGGGAAAAGGCCCTTCATGAGGACACAAGTGTGTTTCTTCTCCAACAAATACTTTTTCCCTGTGTCCGAGCTCACTATCCTACCAAGAGGAACGCTGCTTGTGTTAAATTGCTGCGTGATGTTGTACAAGGATCATTCTTCCTCTGTTCTTTTGCTGTGTGGCTCAGTTTTTAAACACGGTGGACCAGATTTTCAGCTGAAATAAATGAGCGTGCCTCCGAAGTCAGCGAGTCAACACTGATTTATACTAGCTGAGGGCTTCGATCATCAGTTACCGTGATGAGGTTACTCCTGTGTAGGTCAGGATTTGCTGCCCTTGGCTGTCTTCTGTACCACGCGCTCAGGTTTCTCTTTGCCAGGCTGCCTTTGTGGCAGACGTGGTGTAAGGCTTCGGGACAGACACTTCAGAAAGAAATGAGGACAAAATCCCGCTACAATGATTCATTTTTCTTTACTTTGTCATCGTTTAGTCATAGTCATCACAGACAGCAGTAGGGTCAGCTGCAAGGAGGTGGTGCAGGATGGTGCCCTACGTAAAGATAACAATTTGTAACCCATTGTAAATCGATTGTGAAAGATCATCGCTTGCCTGTTACGACTTCACCAGTACAGGAGTAAGAGCAACGTGTTTTGAACTCTCAGAGGTGTTTTCTTTGAACTTTTGTCGTGGAGCATCCTCCACAGCAGAGGAGGGCTTGTGCGTCTCGTTCAGATCCTAGTTACTTGCTATCAGCCACTTGCATCTTGCACGGTGTGAACCATCCTTCATTCTTCAGGGCCAAAATTCACCCCGTGGCAGCACGTGCAGCTCCACTGGGATGCCTTCAGTCGCTATGCTGAAGAATCTGCTCTCTTGGAAGAGAGATAAGAGGAGTAAGAACGAGTTTTGTTGCTTCTGCTGTCAAGGTTCTGGCAGTGATAAGACACTGATCACGTGGTGTATTCTGCTGATCCTTAATAATCTCTTCCCATCAGAGCTTCTCTCCTCCCTCTCACTCACCTTGCTGTAGTCTGAAGCATTTCCACAGTGGAGCATTTAAAAACTGAACCGGCTGCAAAAGGACTGAAGGAAAGCACATGTTGTTTTAGAAATTACTCTGCCGTATCAATTGCTATTAGGTGTGGAAGATCCATTAGCATTGGCCAGTTTCTGATGCAGCCACATTAGCTTCTTGACCTTCGTAATAGTGAGTAATAAAAATTGCTTAATTATTTAATCGCGAAGACTATGAAACAAATAGCAATTTACTCAAATTTCATTGGTAAAGACGGTGACCTGGTAGGGCTGGCATCATCTTAGCCGCTACCGGTCCCAAGTCACCAGTCAGAAACTTTGGCCCAGCTGGATGGTTACGCAGAGAACAGTCTGGCACCACAAATCCTACAGACCTCAGTTGTTTTGTGTCCAGACAACTCGTGCTAGAACGTACAGTCCCTGCTGTTTCAGCAGGTAGGAAAGCAAAGTAAAGATGCAGCAGATTCTGAGCCTGGTTGCACTGCCATGCACTGGGTGCTTATAGCGTTTCAGCTGATTGTGTATGAAATTCATATCCTAGGAAAAGGAATTGTTGTTTTGCTTTTATCCGAGCAGAATAATGGTGGGTTTGAATTGGGCTGTGAGTCTGACAAGTTCATTTTTATCCCATACTTATGCGTGGGGTCACACATGGTTATTGGACAGAGTTGCAGGCAGAAATTTTTCTTTCTCACTGCATTATGGTCTCTTTATTGAGTCTGATTTATATTCTCCTCATCCCCATCTGTTCAGTGTTACTTCTTCGTCCAGGTAGAGGAGGAAAACACTGGTTAAACAATTCAAAAAAAAAACCTGGAAGGGAGAGAGGGAGTGAAGACTATCAAAGCTACCAGTGGGTATAGGGAAAGCTCCAAACATAACCACATGGATGTAATTGGCCTGGAGGGAGCTGGTGTGCTGGAGAACAGCCCTTGGATGGAGGCAGCCACGTGAAAGCCAGAGGACCTGTGAAACGCTGGATGCTTTCAGCAGCTGAACATTTGGTGAAGTGCCTGAGCCAAGCACTCGCAGGGTCAGTGAAGAATGGTGTTCCTTGCAGTGAACCTCAGCCATGTAAAAATTATACAGCTGAGTGTAACCCTTTGTTCTCTCTCTACAATATGGGGGAAGAGAAAGCCACTTCTGGAAATTTTATGTGGACTTGAGCATTCAAGACAGAAGGATGGATTTCGGTGTGGAAAGGCTTGCTTATCTTCTCTTTATCTGGCTACCTTAGACCAGATACAAAGTTTTTAGAAAGCTGTGTATAAGATGAAACTGGTCCCAGTTGAGGGAAGAAAGAAATCTACAATTACAAAAGTGCTTTTCTATCTCGTCTTTGCCAATAGAGCCCTTTCCTACTTAACCTTGTTTGTTAACTTACCTTAACTGCTTGCTCTGTCCAGCAGTGGGTAAAGACTTGCAGGCTGCTGCTAAGCCCAGCATTGTAGTTAGTGGAACTATTCTGTTTATTCAAGCTATCGAGCTGCCCTTGTCATGTCAAAGGATCCTCCCTGGAAGGCACAGAATAGATGGTTTTCTCTGGAGACAGCTGAAGTGGTTTAGAGCATCTTCTGTTTGCTATTTTCCTTTCATCTGGGGAAATAGCTGGACGTCATTGGCAGGTGTGGTAAAAGGGGACAGAAGTTAATAAATATCATCTTAACCTGCTTGAGTCTCCAAATCTGTCTTAATTTTCCTGTGTCTGTTTGACTTTTGCATCTATTTATTGAAACCATATGTGATCCTTTAAGCCACATGCAGTAATTTGTTTTGGAAATACGGGGCTAGAGATGTGTCTCTTTACTGGCTTCTGAAACAACTGTGAAACAAGAGTTAAGAACTTTTATACAAATGAGTCTTAAACATATTGCAGATTCAGTTAAAAATAAATAAGTCCTTTGCAAGGATTTCAATAAGCAGTAAGAGTAGCTGAATTAAAATATTTCCACTAAAATTAATGAGCCAATCCTGGAATGCTTAGACTGACTCTTAAGTGTGCTCATTTAAAGACTTTGAATATGTTTGCCTGTCTGAATTTCTATGGAGCATTTTGAATGCATGACGGATTATAGTCTTCAATTATTTTAATTTGGTTTTCTTAATGGGCAAAATAGCTAAGAGCTTAATAATAAAAGACACTTACTGCTTATCATTTACATTATTTTATGTGATCATTAATAATTATAATGGGTTTTATAAAACAAAAAAATCAAGTCTAAGACTCCCCAGGTCACGGTAGTGCAAATGTTGCATAATATTCTATGGGAGAGTTGGGAAAATACTTTTTGAAGGGCATTCTTAACTCTATGTGTTATATAGCAAGTTGAAGAGCTTTAAGGGAAATCTATTTTCTAGTTTCTCTGTGGATAGAAAATGCAACCACGTATAAAGGGCCTGCTTTGCTTTCCCTAGATACATTCCCAGACCTTACATATCCTATCACACAGTGATAGGCAGAACCCAGACCACGCACAGCTCAGTGAAATCCTCTGAATATGGTTTGTTAGGTACAGGAATTTGTTACAGTCCCGTCTTCTCTCCTGTGGGCTCAGTTGTCCTTGCTTGTTCGGGCTTTCACCCGATTTCCTGGGCTTCCAGACGTTTCCTTTGCCGATAGCTAAACAATTTCCACTGGGCCATTTTTTTCTGGCAATGTCATGCTCCAATAACTGTGTCATTTATGGACTCGTCCTCCCGTCTGCTGACCATACAGCTTTCCACAGTCTGTGCTGCCTCTGCTCCTGGCGCAAGAGAGTTATGGGGATGTGTGGTGGGTCGTATCATCTCCTAGGATTGAGGGGGCTTGTAAATTCAAAACCTCTCAGCAAGAAATGGAAGTGCTAAGAGCGCAAGAAGGATGTGGATCAGCAAAACAGGGTGATAAAATCTGATACCTCAGAGGACATCATTGGCTGAAATTGTGCTTAATCCTGATGGAGATGCACGAACCCTAAGATTTTATCTGTAAAACTGGGATGCAGTCCTGTCTTACAACCACAGGCTGCTTTTCAAGCCCATCTAAATGTGACATTGCTACAAAGGAAAAAGTCAGCTCTGAAGGTTTTTAGCGCACTGTACTATCTCACACTGTATATCNCTCTCCACAACCTCCTTTCAGGTAGTTGTAGAGAGCAATGAGGTCTCCTCTCAGCCTCCTCTTCCCCAGGAATTTTCACACATTGTAGTTGTTATATCAGAACCTATAGTGGAAAGAGGCTGTCTGTGGTATCTCACCGACTCCTCCTGTTCTTGGGATTACTCTACAGAAACAAGAGCTGAGTCAGACTCTCAGCCTTCTGGTTCTGCACTGCAAATGTTGACCACAGCCCTTGTGCTCTGTTTGGGATCGGGCACCAATGCTGGAAGCTCAGACCCTCCCCGTAGTGCCCCGCTTTGCTGTGGGACTGTGCAGCTGCTGTGTCCCTGTGTGCTGCAGACAAGTGGAGGTCTGGAAATGTGAGTTTGGTGCCCAGCTTTGCTGCAGGTTCTCTCTGTGTCTTTGGTGGCTGGTCCTGCTGGTCCTATATGGTCCATTTGTATCTGTCAGTGTAGGCGAGCAACACTTGGCAACCCAGGGTTCCTGCATGGAAATGTCACCTGTGTTCATGTGGTAGGATCGGATCAGGGGTTCACGTCTTCTGTCATAAATTGCTGGGGCGTTTTCCCCTCACCAATGTAACAATCCAATCTAAGCTCCATCCCAGGGGATTTTTTTAGAGGGCAAAGCTGCTTTACAAGCGCTTTCCTCTAATGACAATCATCAGCCATCATCATTCATCAGGCTCACGTCGTCGTACGCAGCGTTGTACTGTGCCTGGTGCTGCAGAAGCTCAAAGCTCTGGTGGTTCTCCTAGCAAAAAGAAGTATAAATGCAGCTAAGGAAAACTATCCCCCTACCATCTGTTCTGTAACCCAGAACCCTGCATATAACTCTTGACTGCATTATAAAAGGAAAGATAAATTACAAAAAAAAAAAATCACGTGTATGTTCTCCAGTCAGAAGATTATCATATGGAGATGTTACAATCTTCTCACTTCCCAGGCATAAATGAATGAAAAAAGCAACTGAGCCAGTAAATTCCCACAACCGGTAATTTTTTCTCCTGATCTAGTGAGTTCCACGGGAATAGAGATTTTTATTATTGTTATTATTATTGCTATTATTATTATTATGGTAAACTGCTCCAGGAACAGTTTCACCAAAAGAAGTAAACCTTGCATTGTATTCAGATAATGTTCTTAACTTCTCAACAAGATTTACTAAATTGCACCCTGGGACTTATGCAAATTAAACCCTTGGTCAAATGTTACAGGATTACTGTAAAAAAATTCTTTCTTTAAAAAAAAAAAAAAAATCTCATTAAGAGTGCTAAAATTGCATGTTCCAATATAAAAAGCGTGTGCCTCTGCGCGATGAATATCTCCCTGGTAGTAATACATACTGTGCTTCGTTATCAATGGTTTTTGCAACTTTCTGTGACAAGTGCTACTTCTTAACGTGTTTTTTTTCTGAACACTTCACATCCTTGTATTCATATTGGAAATGGCTTTAAGTACAGGTGACAGGCAAAGCATTATAGTACGATGGCAATTAACAACAAATAATGAGTCATTGCTGAATAGTTGCAACATATTTCCCCGTCTTTGTTTTGCTCAATGCAGTATAATGAGCTTATGGATTTTTCTTGGTATAATTGAGCAAGTCATGTGAGTCTTATGATATATTTCATCTCCTAGATCTGCAGTGATTTACATACAGACAGCTTAGACCCTATTAATGCTAATAAAAGTGCTGCAAGGACATCCTATAGTAGACACTTTATTAAACTGTACATCGCTTTCTTAGAGAGCTTCTGTTTATCTATGTTTCCTGAAAATAAAATATAGTGCCTTTAGCACTGAATATTTAAATCCAGCCTCTTTTTTTCCTGTCTCTCTATGCATTTCTAATGCTTCTATCACAACGGGATCTGGGTACGATGTGCAACAGGAAAATAGAGCAGCAAAATGTCCACGAAGAACTAACAGACTGTCCCCTTCTGTGATTCAGGTTAAAATCGCTTCTATTTTAGTTCCTTGGAGGGACACTGGTTTGTTGTTTGATGCTTGTGCTCAACTTGACAACCGTAGGTGGTTCGGCTGAGGCTGGAGAGACTCTCCTGGCTCCTGTGCTCTAGTGAGCAAAAGGCAGGAGAATTCCAAGTACCTTTGGTTTGGGGATTTTTTTTTCTTCCATTTTTGTCAAGGTAAGACTTCCTTAAGGATGAAGAGCTGGTTTTATACTGGCGCTCTACAGGTCCTTTGGAGCCGTGCAGACACGCATTGATAGTGATGGACACACAACTGTGTGTCCAGGTTACTTTTTAATTTCCACAGTGAGAACCTCACACTGACTCAAAGTTGAAAGTCCAGTGGTGGCTTCCTACATTTTCACTTACTTAAACGTTAACTGCAACATAGGATTTAACTGTACATAGGAATTAGTGCTTTAACTCCCTGTTTTGAGCTATGCATTTGCACAGACGTTCGCGTAAATTCAATTTTCAGCCCTTTCTGCCTGAGTTTCTGCGAACGGGAGCCGTGGACTTTAGTTATTGAACTGGCGAGTCAGTTGTCATCATTAAAACCACAGCTGTGTAAGCAAAGCGTGGTTTTACTGTACTGTTTTTCACCCACTGATTTGCTAATGAAAATTGGATTTGTGCCTGTCTGTTTGGGTCCCTATTACAGATATCCACTGGGCACACAAAAACCTATGCAAACCATTGTGTGCACCATGAGGGCACTTTCTCAATGTCTCCGGTACCTCTTTTAAGTGATTATAGCAGTGTAAGTCCAATCAGTTTTCCTTGGTACTAATAGCCTAAACAAGCAGTGAGTCCTGTAGAGAAAAGACGGATGAAACTGTCTCTATTCCCTGACCTTCAGCTCCCAAAGTGTAGGTGCAGCACAAATCAATCCTGGCAGCGCCTAGTAATAACTGACATTATTAGCCGTTAACGGGAGCGGACTGTTTGGTGGAGGCAGTACAAAGAAAACAGTGTGCAAACTTGGTAATGATCTGGACAAAGGCATCAAAGGAAATTCTCGGGGCCAGGGGATCTGATATTATTCTACACCGACACGTTCAACGTCTTGTCAGCTTCCAATGTCAGGAGGGGAAGAAGCAGTTGTGGGTTACATGTGAGAGGAGTGCGAGAGCAGCCCATAGCCCCATCCCAATTCCTTTGCCTGACAAGCAAAGCCTCCCCTTCCCCTGGGAAACAACCCTTGCTCCCCAAATTGGGGCTGTTGGGGGGGGCACGGAGCCCTTCTGCATCGCACTGAGCCCACTCAGGCTCCTCCGAGCGTGCAGCTGCCGTAGCAGAGATGCTAATGTGCACTCAGCTACGAGATTTCTATTATCTTCCCACTACTTTGTTGTATTCATAGATCTGTTAAGGAAAAAATTTATGCACATCGCTTTTACAGTGCCAAGACAGTTTGTGATGGTGCAGGGGGGTGGTAATTTATTTGTTCCTTGCACTTTCTTTCAGGAATAGTCGTGCTGTTGCGAGAACTTCTTTCAGCATTTGATCAGAAAATTAAATTTGGGTTTAAAGAGATAGTCAGGGTTGCTAGGACAACATATTAACCTCCCTTTTTTTTTATTTTCTCAGCTCTGTATCTAAGATTCATGTAATTTGTCGTGCTGTATTTGGTTTGTGGTGTTGTTCTCAAGGTATAGGAAGGAAGGGCTTTCAAAAGCAACGTGCCAAACATGTTTTTCCGCAACAAATAGTCAAATGGAATGGTAACATCTCACCAGGCATTCCCAGCTGTGCCTTGTCAAGCCAGCAGGGCTGGAGAAAGAGGGAGTAAACAGCCCCTGTTCTTCACATTTCGTAGTATTTGCGTGCACGGTCACAGGGACTGAGAATATGATGTGGGAGCTTTCAGACAGTGTTTTTGGAAGTGATTAATAGCTGGGAGACTCTGGGCATAGCTGAAAAATTTGGACACTCAGGAGCCTGGGGTTTCAATAACATGTAAACAGCATTTTTGTGCTGTTAAAGATTCTTCCGCATCTAAGGCAAAAAGTCAGAATTTCAGTGATTCCTAAAGAACCATCATGAATAACAGAGGAGAAAAAGAGCTGAAAATATGTGGAACACACTTCTCGGCTTTTCCCCAAACCTTTGGCTTACAACTGCCTTGTCAAAATTGACAGCAATATTACATTTATGCAGCTTTCAGGCTCAGATCTTTAAAGTTGTTTAAACATCCATATGGCTTTTGTCCAAAACTTATCGATCGCTGTCTTTGTTACTTCATCCAGATTCGTTCTGATAAGGACAAAGAGATCCATATCAGATACAGCATCACTGGAGTGGGAGCCGACCAGCCGCCAATGGAAGTCTTCAGCATCGACCCCGTGTCTGGCAGGATGTATGTGACCCGCCCGATGGACAGAGAAGAAAGAGCTTCCTACCACGTAAGCAAAAAACTTCTTGAGTTTTGTCTAGGTTCACAAGCACAAAGCAGAACTGCACCAGAGTTCAAGAAAGGACATGCAGCTTTGGGAAGACTGGGGTTTTGTTCAAAATCAGAGCCTGGCTCACAGCTTGGACTAGTTCCTTGTGAGTCCTCCAAGACCCAAGGAGCTGACTACACAGGGGTGCTCTGGCTTAACTAACAGTGTGAGGCTCAGTCTTACTCTGCTGGAGCAGCTCTGTGTGTGTATGGAGATACTGGCTTTGTTTCTGCTTTCTTTTAGTGTAAACTGCCCTTGTAAAGTCAGCCAGACCAATACAGAGCGTCATTAAGCCGATGTCCTCTTCAGACACAAAGTCAGAGTCATTTGTTTAAAGTGGTGAGACTTCATAGTGCTTATTAAATCCATTCAAACTTATATGGACTATACTCCCCAGAACCACAAAAAGCCAGTCGCTACGTTAGCTTAGTTTGAGAAATTGCTGATTTAAGACTCATCACTGCAGCTAAACATGCAATAATTGGTGTAGTCATTTCTCATTTTAAATCACTAGGAGATGTTCAGGCAGTATGATGGAGGTGTGTCAGGTTTTTAAATATGCAGATAGGCTAATATTAAATATGAGGAAATTAATTAAGATTAATTACACTCAAAAGTAGTGCCTCATACTGCCCTAGTTCAGAAAATGCTCTACCTGCAGAATACTTAGGGTGTAATTGGCCGTTATGTTTTGATATAAATCCTAGCCCCTGCACCTCGCGCTGTAATTGCACAGCAGATCCAGTTCCGCAAATTGCTAAAAAAATGTGTTGCACCTTGCATGATAGCCCTGCGAAATTTCAAGCACTTTCTACGCTTTAGTTCTCTCCTGGAGTGGTTGTGAAAGGTTGTTTCGTGGATTGCTTTGTATCAGCATTAGCCACGTCCACCGGCATCGTAATAACCGTTCCCGGGGATGCTGTAATGTCAGTGAAATGGTACGGGTCACTTCCAGTGACACCATATTTCTAACTGCACCGTCGTAGATGCACATTCTGTCAGCTTTATCAGGTATCCAGTTAACCATGTTGACACAGCTTCTGGACTGGGGTAGAAGGATAAAGAAAATAGATTACCTCTTTAGTTGGGTGGAAAAAAGAGATTTCCCCTGGGTAAAAGGAGATTTGAAGGAAAATTATTTTATCCTCTGTGAACAAGAACAATTATTTTGTTTGTTGCGCCTAGGAAAATATGAAGAGAGGTTGTTTTGAGAAAGGAATGTTTGAGATACAATGTGTGTCATCTCGGTGCTGTTGATATTGTTTTGGCAGTGCCAGGTTATAATAACAGTGCAGTCAATAATACAATAAGCAACTTAATACTTTTGATGGAGCCACTGTGTTGTCTATGCTCAAACACTCTCAGTCAAAAACACATGATGAAAAGATTTCACCCTCCATAATAACAAATAATGTGCCCTCTTAACCTGTCANGATTCATTGACCCTTCCACTGTTTATTTAATAACCCTTTACAAAGCATTTGTAAATACACCATGAACAACACCATGACCCAGATGTGAGGAGCTTAAAGTATGATTGGACTTCCCTTGAAACTGGAAAAAATTAGTCCGGCTTCCAGAAGGATGATACTGTCCATTTTCTTGGCTGTTGCAAGTTTCAAAGAAGTCAATGAATTTATGCCACTTCATATAGCCGAGTCCCTATTTGAAAGGAAAGACAGACTTGGAGCCAGGCTTATACCGAGCACTGGAGAAGGTACACTGAGGTGTAGGCTTGGATTGGAACTGCAGAGCTTGGCCATCTTTAAATTGGTTTTGACATCTGCTGTAGAGTTTTGTTTGTCTTAGATTAGTAGCTGAACTCTTCAGCTGGGGTAAAGGGTGTCAGTTGAGCTGTACGGCGCCATCCCTGGCCCCTGGGCTTTTTTGTCCAGAAGGACATGAGCCTCTTGTGCAATATGGACTCTCTGCTCTTGCTGAAGATGGATGCATTTATACAGCTTCAGATTTTCTGCAGCCCTAGACAGAATGAAGTCTTCTCAGCACCTCTGCCACTGTCAAGTGTTGTCCTTGCTGCTTGCATTCCCAGGTAATCTAAAAACTAATTATAAAAAAAAAAAATAATTTGCAAGTGTTTGTGAGGCTACATATGAAGAGTTCTGTTTCATTAACTCCCACATTTTCAACACATATTTTCTTATGCATAATTATCTGTATTGCTTCAGGACTACCATTTTTAAAGCAGTAGTGTTTTAACTCTCCCTGCATTTAGCAAGCCATTTATCTGATGAAACCTACCTTTTTCCCTAAGGTGAAACAGATTTTTTTCCTAATTAGATTGGGAGTTCTATAGCAGAACTTCGTCTCTTTTCAACATCATTCTTCAACTTATAGGGAGGATCGTTTTTGAGCCTGATGTATGCAGAGCTGCGTATGCCTCTGGGACTCGCGGTGTCTGCCCAGGTGCAGTGAGTGCTGGCATTCCCGTGTTAACCTCCCAGCACAACTGCCGGTGGTAGCGATCGCAAGTTCAGCTGTATTTTGGCCTCATCTGTTTTCTTGTCTGCGCTACAAACCAGAGCAGAAACTCTCCAGGGACCTCGCAGAGATCCCAGATGCAGAGTCAGCTGCAAATATGAGCAGAGAAAAATGAGAAGAGCTTTGCAGACGCTTAACCAATACCACATGGCGGTGCAGAACTGCACGTGTTGCACTGAGTGATGCTGTGGGAGCCGCTCCAGCATCTTCAGAGCCCGCGTCTGGGGACGCAGCCGTGGGGCACGCTCCCAGCACAAACACAAGCGCGTTCCCACATCTTGCTGCCGTCTCGCTCCAGCAGCTGTGTGTCGTCGCAGCTCCCCTTGTAGTCCACCCTTAATGTTTATTGCATGCTAAATAAGTTTCAGCAGGTAGTAATATTTAATATGCATGAGCTCCCTTGGCCTTATTTAGCTGCGTTCCCAAAGTCCCGTTTGTACTGCTGACAGAATTAGTGACTCTGAATGTCTTTTCTGATCCAGACACGGGCTTCATGTCAAGCTGCAGTTAGGCCTGGCAGGTACAAGGGATAGTAAATTGGCAGGTTAGTTTTCCGAGACGTTTTCAAGCTCTGTTTTCAAAAGACATCAACATAAACATGTCAGTAAGTAGTCATTGCTTATGATACTCAAGTAATGTGCATTATGGAGAAACTTTGAAGCAAGTCCTAATCCAGCCCCAGACGCACGTGTCTGCCTTCAGCATCAGACTGATGCAGCGCTGTCTCGGAAGTGGCTGGAGCAGAACCAGAGGGTTACAGTCCGAGAAGGAGTTATTTAAAGTGTAAGGATACAAAAAGCTTTACTGGAAATAAAGGGATATACGAGAGTTAATTCCAGTATTTTGAACCAAGTTCGAGTGAGTAATGCCAGCCATTTGTGTCGCAATGCACTAATTTGAACTTTTAATCACAATTAAGAGCACACAAATTAGGCGTGACATTGTATGCTTATTGCTTAAAGCCTCTGTCACTGATTGATAATGTATATTTGTATTAGTGGTATTAGAACATAAGTAATATTCATATTTAACACAATTCACTGTGTTGACTTTGACTAACTACCTTCAGATACCACCAGCCTCCAGCGTAATCAATAATCATGATACTGAATGATTTGTATGCCAACAGCTACATTTACACTGGGAACTGTCAGTAGGAAAACCTCAGAGACCGGTGGTAGCTGCTGCTGAATGTGATAGCAATGATTGTCGTACTTTTAAACAATATTTGTTAAAGAATATCGAGTCAGCTCCTTGGCTGGTGGCGCAGCAGCGATGCACCAGCTAGAGGATGGCCAGCTACCTGTATTAATTTTTCAGAGTCCTCTGCAAGGTATTTCATTTGGTGTTATTTATTCCTCCTCTACTCCTGTCATGTTCTCCCGCTTGGGGACAGTGTAAATATTTCAAACCAACCTTATAAATGTTTCTTAACGGTGTCTCCAGCTATCCGCCAGCTTCCATTTGAATATGTATGCATGACCTGTGTCTGGCATGTGTCCCGTGGCCCAGGTTGCGCTCAGTGATGGTTCTCTCAGCTCTAAATGAAGCGTATGTCTAATGGGGCACGGCCATCACCTTTAGTGCCTTGCCCAGGGCCATAGAGCACTTGCATGCATCTGCTTTTAGTCCTGTTCGTCACTGTGACACCAAAACATCCACATGGTCGCAGGTGGGAGCAGATGGCAGCTGGAGCTGCAGAACATCACATCGAATTCAAACTGCACCTCACACAAACGAGCCCTGTCTCGTCAACTGAAGAACAACTCCAGAGCAAAGTGTGTTGTCCAGCTTGAGGATGCCTAATTAATACAAAGAGTAGGGCAGGAAGATACCGGAGAAGCTTCATTAAGGAAAGGAAACGTAGTCTGGTCTGCCTTGGAGATGCAACTAGTTTCCCAGTGAATAGATTGCCTCACTGGGGTCCCTCATTCTTTTCCTCCCTCCACTGGGAGTGGTCTCTAATGAGGAAGAACTCCCTTTGAGCTGGGTTTAGATTCACCCTGCTGACTCAAGCCTCTCTCCTCCCTCTGCTGCAGTTGGCACTGACCACGCGTGTTGTGAAGGGATGCAGACATGTTAGAAAATTGTTAAAAGCATACGAATAGCCAAAATCCATGCAAGAAATCCCAAGAGGAGCAAAGAAGACAGTGTCGCTGAAGTCAGGCAAAGAAGGAGCAGAAGAGAGAAGAGGGATGTACAGAGAGGGCAACAGGATCAACTGCACCGACGGGCAGAAGAGCAGCTACAAACACCAGCACAAAATTCAGGATGTAAAGGTGCAGGGTGCTCTGCACTGGGCTTGGGAAGCGGGTGCCATCCTAAAAGCCATTAAGTCAGGGCACTAGAGCCAACTCCAATGCCCATGTCCCCAGGCACTGTCCTCCCTCCCATAACTCAGCCTAGGTGCTGGTGCCAAGCTCAGAGGAGAGGTGACACTCGTGCATGGCACGGCAGGTTTGATGAGATTCCTGCAGTCTTGCTTATTGAATCTTTTTTTCCTTGAGTGCAGGCAGTGACACGCGTTCGTGGGTACATCTGCTCAGGGAGTGCAACAAGCAGATAGATGTGCATTGCTGAGAAATCCTTTACTCCTGGAGATTTCAAACAAAAGCTATCAAATGTAATTAAAAATTTGCAGGGGGAGAGTCAGATCTGAGGGGGAAGATACCAGCTTTGCTCTCTGCTTTATCTCTGAATGGAACCATTTCCGCTGCTGGAAATGCAGCAAGAGAGAGCCCAGTGCTGCCTCAGTTTGAAGATAATAACTTTAATTTTAGCTCTGAATTACTTTTTTTCAAAGACAGTCTGACCTCTGACTGGTAAAGTTATTGAATTGCTGTATCTGACATGATGAAGGATAGCTCAACAGGTGGGAGTCAAAGCAGTTTCTATGCAGGCAAGAAATGCAGATATTAAGAGCATTACAAGTCGTGAAATACAAATGGTACATCCTGTATTGAAAACGAAGCTGGACTTCTTGAGTCTTTAAAGAGAAAGTACTGCTTAACTTCCTTTAAAAAAAAAAAAAAGTTTTTATCGCAGCTCATTTCACGTGGCAGTTCGTTCTCTTTGCTTGATTAAATGTTAATCCAGCTCATCCTAATAGCGTGCGGTTTCTTTTGTTAAGCCCTGGTCTTCTGAACACCGTACATGGAGGAGAACGTTGCATCAATCACAGCACAGCGAGAGCGAAAGATGGAAACTAGTGCTAATGCAATTAGCACATTTATTTGTCATGCATCAGAGGAGCTGGAGACCTCCTTGGCACAGGAGCTCCGACTCCTGGCAGCAGCCCAAAGGCCCAGGGATCTGGGAGGGACCAGAGGCCTCGATCCCTCTGACGACACGAGCTGCCGTGTCCCCTGTCCCTCAGCCCCGTTCCTCCAGCCAACCCTTGCACCAAGCCGATGTCTTCGGAAGCCTTCGTTCTTCATCCCACTAGCCCTGTGGGATGTCACACGGCTGCACTCAGCACCGTCCCCGATTGTCACGGCGATCTGGAGGTTGAGCGGTGCTCACAGGTGCTGCAATGAAGAGGGATGGCAAACACAGTCTGCGGTGCTCACGCCCAGGTGATGCCTCTCTGCTGCCCAGCTATCGTCAGGGGCCACGCGGCCCTTTCCTCGCTTGTCTTGTTTTTTCTGAAGCCGACATCGGCAGTTCCGTTCAGCGCACACACCATTTAGAGTAGCCATCTGTTCCCTTTAATGAGAAAGCTATCCATTTTTTTCACCTGATTACTGATTGTTCCAGACTATTGTTGATTGCTTTGTTTTATTAATTACTCATTTTGACATGCTGTATCTGTCCCTTTTGTTCAGAAAGCAGATGCTCTTGTTTTTGAGCATTATTGCTGATGGTTATTGCTAATAAGATAAAGCTGCAGTTCCAGTTTAACTGAAGACTTAACTCCATGGTTCCAGTTATTGTAATGCTTCATTCCTGGATATTTTAGTTAAGAAATATTTAAGATATTTCATTCGTAGTGCCACAAGGGCTCCGATTATTTGAAGGAAAGGGACTGGGTTTTATGTCTTTCGGTGCACAGAGCAATGGGGTCGGTAGCTACTGCTGTTACTAGAGACTATGATTAATCAAAGAATAAACAATTCTAATGACATTCTGAAACCTCTTCACTTATTAATCCCAGATATTGTGGGTATGAAAGGCTGCAGGTTCCCATAAGGAACCGCTCGCATCAAACTCATTTCCTCCCTGTGTTTGGAACTAAGCAATATTTGCTTTTTGGATTGTCAGACAAGGTTCAGCACATCTTAAAAATTAAAATATAGTGATCTATCAGAAGTGAAGGAGGTGACATCACTACACCAGAGTTAAAGTGTTTCCACTGACAATTGCTGTTTTAAAATAACATTTCAGTATTATGTTAAGCCTTCAGAAACTGTGTCTGTGTATAGTCTACGTGGAAGCCACATCGGGGCCTTCTGCTGGAGTTAGATACCCTCTTAGTTCAATTTTGAGAAGGTATTTATGAGGTGAAGTCAATTCCTACAAAACATGGTCTCTCATTCTGCAACAAATCCAATTGCTGATATTATGCTTTCATTGTGCTTATTCCCAGCTCCGGGCTCATGCAGTGGATATGAATGGAAACAAGGTGGAGAATCCTATTGACCTTTACATCTATGTGATTGATATGAATGACAACAGACCGGAGTTTATAAACCAAGTCTATAATGGCTCTGTTGATGAAGGCTCTAAACCAGGTACAGTTGAAAAAAAAGTCTTAACGTTATCACCAGCTTTCAAACGTTAATCTCACATGGTGACTTTGCCTCATTTTAAAATTGAGGGAATATAGGAGAGGTTTGCTGTTGCTGGCTTTTTGTTGAAGACTGAGGGAGGTGAGAACAATACAGCTGGCATCTCTTTCTCTGGATGCCGAGAAAGTGCAGGCTTGGGTTAGAGAGAACCTGAATCCTGGTAGTCGCTTCCTAGAGGCAGAATTTGCAAAAGCAGTGGTTTTGTAGAGTAATTGCATGTGTACAGGGCTGTTAATAACTACAGAGGTCTGAAAGCAAACCCGGCAGTGGCCTCTCAGTGACCCTGTGGCTGAAATTCTGAATATCTGCCTCCTTGGTATTTAATCCAGCTATTTGCAAACTCAATATCTGGCACCCAGTCAGACTCCAAGTGGATCCATGTCCCGTGGTGCAAAGGAAATACTTTCTTATTGGGGCCTGATGCACACCTACTGAAGTGGAAATATTCCCATTGAAACTGCTGGTTCACCTTCCATCCCTATAGACTTGTTTTACAGAGAGTGAAACAGGGAGAAAACTGAAGTAGAATTTAAAAAAATTCATGGGTGAAAGATTAGCGAGGGTGTAAACTGTACATGGAATACAAATGATGACTTTTATGTGAACATATTGGGGAAAAAAACACTTATGAGTCTCTTTAATGTTTTCTTTTCAACTCTGTCGTTGGTTTGTTATTTAAGTGCAGTGTAACCCTGCCGTTTGCAATACGGTAACAGGGCTGGTTTGGCTTATTGCTGAGCATTATTAAGAGCAGCATACTCATTCTTTAAGCAGAAATTATACTGTGAAAAACATCACCAGTGTGTTCGTGCATCTCCTGAAATCGGAGGGAGAATTTTCCAAGACAGATTTTGTGCTCAGTTGTTTGCTGGCTGAGGGGTTAAATACCACGTGACTTTGGTTTGTGTCAGCAAACATTTATCACGGCTTCTCCGCTGCCTGAGGTGTCATCAGAAAGTCTCCGGTGGCCACTGTTTTTAACAAGGTGATTCGCAGTCGTGATTGATTGTCCTTCAGCACTGTGAGAAATGGGCTGCTGTGGTGACACACGGTGGGGATGGAACGTGACATTGTTTTTGAGGGAAGAATAGATACAGCTTCCTTCCTTTTGTGCTTTGAGTGGTGACATAGCGGCTGCAAAGCACTAATCCCGGTCCTGCTCAGCAGAGGGGACACAAGAAGCCCGTGAGATGAGGGCTCTAGTGACATCTTCCCACAGGATTTTCTGAGTTGCATTTGAAGGCCGCTTTGGGGCACGTCAGGGTTTGAAGATTGATACATTTCCATAGCACATCAGATTTCTTACATCTTATTCTAGGACAGATCAATATTCAAAGTGTTCCCAAATGTTTTAACTAGCTCTGCTCATTTATGTGAAAGAAGCAGTAAATTGCATCCTCTTCTTGTCTGAAATCCAGATAAGCCTTTGAGCTATTAAATCAGAATAGGATAAGCTTGCCTACAGAATACTTGTGCCTCTGCTTCTACCAGTGATTTTGGGTATTCTGAATCCCAGGCTGGAGCGCTTGCCTTTAAGGCAAGTAGGTAGAAAGCAATCTGCTTTTATTCAAAAGCAATTACATTTGTCTTTGATGTATTTGGGATGGTTTTTTCCCCCTCTTTCCTATTTAATCGGTATTCTTTCAAAGGTTTATATTAGTATTGAATTTCTGTTCTTTGCTTCTCTAGACCCTCCTGGGAGCCTGGGTATCTAAAGCCCTCATTCCACGAACTTGGCAATAAACATGATGATGTTGTCTTTGCCAATGTGGTAGAGAGGTCATAGATTTACTGTGGATGTCTGAGTGCTCCCTGTTTGCCTCAAAAGTTGCACATCCCTGTTTTGTGTAGAGACAAAAGATTTGGGAAC
Organism: Piaya cayana; assembly: GCA_013389865.1. Classification (NCBI taxonomy): domain Eukaryota; kingdom Metazoa; phylum Chordata; class Aves; order Cuculiformes; family Coccyzidae; genus Piaya; species Piaya cayana. The sequence continues at coordinate 111,234 of WAAB01021625.1, read as the reverse complement.
TTTTTTATAGTTCAAGGTGCTTCAGAATATTAGAACAACCAAGGAGGTACCATATCAGCCTTTGCAAGAGCGAAAAATACATGAGCAGAATTCCTGATTCTTTGTGGGAATGGTCAACAAATGAAAGATATTGCTTATTCTTGGGGGTAACAGCAAAATGTGTTCAGTATTGATTCAACAGTAAGTTTTATGTATATATAAAAGTATACATATGCATATGTGTGTATATCCATGTATAAAGTGCAGATTTGCTTCAAGGAAACCAAAAAAATCCTTCCATGTTACAGGAGCCCAGCATTCATTTCCACTCTTCATTGCTACTGAAGCGTGGCTGAGGACTGAAAATGCTTCCCTGGATATCCTGTACAGTTGTTATTTCTCACATCTTCCATATGCCCGTTTTTAATGGCTGTGATTAAAAATGCAGTATTACTCAATTACCACGGTACCTGCAACGTTCTTTAATAATTCTGCGCACCTCTTGTGAGAAAAGTAGCCTGAGAATTAGAGTATCCCAGATAACTGCTGACTCTGAGGGCAGCCAGTGACTGGTTGAATTCAGTAGGAATTTTGCCTGGATTTAAAAAAACCCCAAAAACTGACATATGGAGCTCAAGCTCTACCCATGGAAATTTTGCAGAGGAAGACTGTCAGGAATATGCTGTTGAGCGCAGACTGAGCAGGGCACGGTGACCTTGAGCTGCTGGGGAAGCCCCCATAAGGCTTTAGCGGGATTGATAGAGCAGATCCCATTCCAAGTAAACAGGAAAGGGCTCTGCGGTGCTGCCGCAGCAAACCCCAGGGCGTGGGGCAAAGCATCCAGCGAGCAGGCAGGGCTTTGCCTCCGGAGGGTAGCCTGGTACCCCCTTAGCAGCCAGGATGCCACGAGCTGGAGGAGAGAGCTGTGCCTCATCTCTGACCCTGTGGGGCAGCTGCAGATTGTGCCAGGCCATGGGAGGGGACAGAGGGAGGCCAAGTAAGATGTGACCTACTGAGCGCAGCGAATAACCCAAAAGGAGGTGGAGTGAGACAGCAAAATAGAAATGATGCAAGGATGTGTACTCCAACCTGCAAAACACTGTGGTGCTGCTGAGCTCTTAACCTTCCCTGGAAGAGGTGAGTTTGCTTTGGTTTAAAACACAAATATCCTTCAAAGGGGACTGTCCAAGAGCTGGAAGAATTGGCAGCGATGTGGAGAGACTCATTAGAGACAGTCTGACGGTGTTTAAGCGGAGGGGCTTCCCAGACTGCCGAGCAAGCAGACTGTCTGAGTTTCCAAGGAGTGTGCTCTCTGCGGTGTGCAAGTCACCTTGAAGCAACCCTTGACAGGAATAGAAAAGAAATCATCAAGTATTATTAATTATAATAGGTTGTTGTTGCTGGTTCAGATTATAATAACTTAATTGAAATAGTGTCTTGTGCTGCAGCGTAGGGTTCTTGAAATCAGGAGCTTGTTCTTGTGGAGCAAAGCTCTCTGTAGTACGAACACGTGTGTCGCAGCCGGGCCCCTTTGCATTCTTAAATGTGTGCTGGCTCTTAAACTGATTTGCATTTCTTTTTCCTTTTCTGGTGCTCTCTGGAAAACATTTTAATGCATTTTTAGTTTATCTAGCCTAAGGTCATGCAGATGGACAATTTAAATGTGTAAACACAGGCCCTTCCAGAATTGCAGAACAGGCATAGGGATGCGAGATTTTGTTTTCTACGGAACCGTCCATGAGTTTTGATTGAACATGCCACTGTTTGAAAATGTATCTTAAAAGACCGTGTTTTACTCATATTGAATAATGTTCTGCCTCTTTGAACTTTGCCTCTATATGAAGAACACAGCCAAGTTTTAAAAATGCAGCTGCAAGCTGAAGCTGAAATTCCCCTGGTCCCTCTGGCAGCCTTAATCAGCAAAGTTCTCCTGGAGCTGCAGAAGTTGCCTTTCAAGCGCTGATAAAGCGGGACGGGTTGCACAGCTTCGCTGCCCAACGTTGCCTGCCCTGCGAGGATTCTGCTGCCCTTTCAAAACCCACGTGTGAGCTGCGCCACGCAAGCTCCGCCACCCTTACAGCTGAAGGCAGCCGGGCTTGGGGTGTGTTTTCCCCCCTCTGCACAACAGCAATTACTGCTTGTCAGTCCCTGCGCTCATACCACTGGGCTTGCAGCATCCCAGGGGGATCCTCGGGGACTGCTGTTTCAAAAGAAATTCCACAGCTTCCAAAAAACGTCACTCGATAAGATAGAATGAAAATGCTTAAATGTAAAAGGAAAAAAAAAAAAAAGGAATTGAATCACAAACCAAAAAATGTGATGGAGAAAGATTATTTTGGTGACTGCAGGAGCTTAGTTTTGCTGTAACCACCACAAAATGTACCTTACGGTGGGATGTGGATGTCTTAGTTAACTGAGGCGTTCAGTTCTGAAAAGGTCAATGTGAAATGCTCCGCGGTGACTGGAGCGCTTTGCTCTGGGTTGTATCTATTTTGTTTTAACAGAAAGATCGTCAAAAATTAACACATCTCTCCAAAACAATTTGTTCCTGTCAGACTGGCCTTTTCCATTCCCATTCATCCTTTCTGGTTCACTAACTCTCTGGATGCATCTTGGTCCCTTTCAAGTCAATAGCAAAAGTCCAAGTGGCTTCTTTTAACCAGGGGTTTAATCCAGCTCCTCCTTTCTCCTGGTGTTGTGTAGGACAGTTTACTGCTGCCGTCCTCCCTGGGAGTTGTATCAGAAAGTGCTAAGTATGGACGGTCCTCCAAAATAAAGGAATATTAGTATTTCTTACATGAGAAATGTTGTAATTTAAAATTTCCCCGTCTCCTCCTGATTTCACGGGACTGTGATACAATAATTGTTGATAGCGTGCCCCGAGAAAAATGAAATAGCTGGAAGCCAAATCTATATGTGGCAAATTGAGTTAAAGGAATCTCATAAAAATAAGCAGTATATAAAAAACCCAAGGATTTTAAAAGCCGATTATTCTACTAGTGTCCCAGTTTGTTTATTTTATTTCTATGCCAGCAGAGATTCCCTCAGAGATTAACACCATGGACTAATGCACAGATGGGGCCAGAAACTTGAAAGTCATCTGAATATTAAGAATTTAAATCTTTAGCCTCAGTGATTTGAACAGAAAGCCAATTATGAGGCTGAATTAGTTTTCAAATTAAACTGCAATTTAAGGCTTGTGAAATTAATCTTTTAAGGCATATAGTTGCATTTTTATATATATTATATTCATGTGGAGATTTGGATCCTGCATTTCTGGCTTGTTCCTCTGTTCCAACCTGAGAGTCCAGTTCATAGAGAGATGCCTGATGTCCTGCAGGTTGTTCTTTCAGTGAAGGAACAGGGCAAGTGTTGCCTGGTCGCAGGGGAGGAAACAAAAGCAGCAACACCTGAGATCTGAAGAGAAGATGCTTCACTTTTTAACATGAATGGGACAATGAGGGAAAACCCTTTTTTTTAATTACAAACCAAAATGCTGTAGTGCTGCTTATAATTAAAACGTTTAATATTCTTTTACCAAGTTGGAAGGAGGTTGATTGTAGTACTCTTTATTTAGGAAGACCCTATTTCAATAGAGCATTTGAACGGGTTCATGGGCCTGGGCTGAGTCGACTGCTGGTGGGAACGTGGCACTGGGATGCTGAGGTGAGCCAGAGGTCCGTTCCAGCTGATAGTGCGAGGAGCTAGAAACGATGCAAATGCCGTATGTTTCAGAGAGACCTTGTAAAGGTAAAATCTTCAAGAGCGAGAGTGGGTCTCAACAGAGTAGATCCCAGTCATCTCAGAGCTCTTCAACCCAGAGCGTTATGTCTGGGTTCATCCCAAGCTGAAATACGTGCATCACTTCTATGCCATCTTCTGCAGCTGAGGTAGGTGCTGCTCTTGCCCTTGCACTTTATGTGCTATTAAAGTGGCTTTGTCCAGCCTGACTCTGCTCTCTTACACAATACACGCAGACTTAGGATACACAAGATTCTTTTTTACGTTCTTTTGCTCAGCCGAGCACAATTTTAAGATAAGAAATTGCTTTTCCGCAAACGCATGTGCTAGTGCTTTCCATTTTGTTTCGAGGGGAGTGGTTATGAAATCTGTGCTCTTAATTTCCTTCTCAGAAGAATTCGGTCACAAGAGCAGGGAAGTAAATTGTAGGACTGTAGGTGAGAAAAAATGCAAATCCCCAGGCTGATGGTTTTTCCCTTCAGAAAAAAAAAAAAAAGGCCAAGTTGTTATAAAGAAAAAAAGTGGAAATAGTGTTCTGCGACCACTCTAGAAGGGTGCAACACTATCATAGTCCACTCTTTGACTCCTTTTAGTGAGTAGTTACAAGTTATATAGTATGATGGATATTATAGCTATTATATTATGTTATGTAATTTCATATTATATTCTCAGCATTCAAGGATTAGATTCAAGCCTTGTGGAAGGCGTGCGAAGTCTCAGGTTCTGTGTAGCCGTGTCAGCATGATTTTTCTAGCTGCGTTTGCCTTCAGGTAAGCTCGAAACCTCACCACACTTCTAAGCACACTTTGGTGATGGTGTTTGGGATGTCCTAAGTCACCCTTTCTCCATTTTTTGAAACTGTCTCTGGGAATCAAGAGGAATCATCTGCAATAACTCAACCAAGCTGAGGCTCGTGATCTATGCAGTCAAAATTATTTCTCTGAGTCTGAATGTGCTTTTGCCCGTCTTGGAGTCTTACCTGTGTTGTATTTTCTTGGTTCCTGAGGTCTCGGAAGGCTGCAGGCTGGCCGTGCCCATCTGCTTGCTGTATTCAGTACGTCCGTTTGTTTTCTCTCTGGAGGTATTTGTTTCATTTTTAACTGTAAGAAGGAATTACTTCAGTTCCGGGTGGCAGCCGCTTCTTCAACTTGCTCAGTCATCTCTCCAGACCTGCCTGCTCTATTCTCATTAGGTTGGCTCTTGCCTTGTTTGAGGCTGAGAATCTGATGTCTCCACTAATTAGGAAGTGGCATCCTTTATGAATTAGGTTAGCTGCTTGAAAGGTCAAAATTTGCCAATGATTACAAAAATAATGGGAAAGATAATAACCGTAGCTATCAGTTATGACTGAAGGAGTATCGTTCAGAAGGGAAGTGCTGTTTCTATTCAGTTTTCTATCTGGAGCGGGTGGGATGCAGTTAAATTGTAACTTGGTTTTCGCATCTTTGCTTTTCCACCACACTTTCAGTTCCCGAGACCTTGTTGCAATGAATAAAATCACTTAGAGGGTGAAGTGTTCCGTTGTGAGTAGGGGCAGGAGGTTCCCGTCCCCTGTGGGTAAGAAAACTGATACCGGGAAGCTCTTCTGAATTGAAAATTTTATTTTTAGGAGATGTTGTAAAATTTACACCGCTTTTCAGTATTTAATCTTCCTATCAACAATTACTGCCTCTTATCTATCTAGCATCAGATGCAGAGCATTCACTAAGTGAGCTTTCCAATTTGGAAAAAAAAATTAGGAGGAAAGGGAGGTTTCCATTAGTACAAAGCCATTATTAACTTGGGTTAATGAAGATCTAATGTAATACAGCCATCACCACATGTCTGCACATAATGATTCAATCCTTTTCTATGGGGAAATGATTAAATTAAGTATCTTGTAGGTCAAAATTAGACTGAGAAGGTTAACCAACCTTTAATGATTCTGCAACCATTTACCAGCCATTAAAAAACAAACTAAGATAAAGCTGAGTAAAGAATTGGTGTTATCAGTAAAAACTGGATGAAGTTTTAGCTTTTTCTCTTTATATCACACGAGTAGACAGAGAGGATTGAGTATTTTTATAGTGATATGTGGTATAAAGGGCAAAGTGAAAGGTGTGGGTTGGTTTTTTTTAATTTGGATTCCTGATAAGTGCCCATTAGCTCTTTCTTTTAACATGCATTAAATCTAACTAATGGATATCAAACCAGCTTAGAAAAATGGCAATTATAAAGCAATTGTAACAAAGTCTTTGGGAGCACAGTTGGGCTAAGATGTTGTTTGTATGCCTTAAAACCGTGAAAGCTCAATCTTTACAGAGAAATGAAGATGCATAGATGGGAGAGAGGAGATTGCAGACGACGTGGTGTGAATTATCAGTCCTTAGCTTGCTTTGGGACCATCTGAGCTAGAAAGAATTGAGCGGATTCTCAGATTCCAGAGTGATTTGGGGAAAACGTTTGTTTACGACTGTGTGCTTATCTGCTTGGACAAACACAGGGCAGCTATCTTTCTTGTTTTGCTTCTTTTTTTTACTTAACGTGTGTAGATCAAATGAGATACAGCGAACCTAACAAAATCTTTTTGCCGCCTTTTACAAGCAGATGCCATTAATTTTAAAATCGATAAACAAAACCGAATATGCAGTTAGAAGTTATCTCCCTTTGCTTCCATCGCCTCGGATTCTGTAAGGTTTTAGGCTGCCTATCTTGTAGAAGGCTTAATTGTTCTAATGGGAATGCTTTCCGTAAGGGGTGTTTTCGAGCACCCTTCTCTTGTATTTCGTCCATTGTTAGACTGAAGCAAAAATATCTCATATGACAAAAAAAACAGTCACGGAGATGATGGTCTCTGGAAAACAAAAGAGAATGAATTGTGAATGTGCAGGTTCTTGGGGTCTTGCCGTCTCTTGATAGATCTCCTTCGTCACGCCACACATTAATTTTAACTCAGGTGATATATGAACTTGGCACATTAGTTAATGAAAGCTAATGCACAGTAATCTTGTCATCACTAGCTGTGCATGATAATTCAATCTGCTGCTCGGAAGAGCTGTTCAACGTGCAACAAATTTGATTTAATATTGACATGATGTACTAGGTTAGGTCTTTTATTTAACATACCGTGTGCCTGATTTGATGAGAAATGTTTTTCTTTCAACAGGTTATCTGCCTGAGTTAGTAGGCCAGGTGTGTATTTTAATACAGTTACATCAAACACCATCTGGACTGGGTATTCGTTATCATAGAGTCATAGAATAACCAGGTTGGAAGAGACCCACCGGATCATCGAGTCCAACCATTCCTATCAAACACTAAACCATGTCCCTTAGCACCTCATCCACCTGTGCCTTAAACACCTCCAGGGAAGGCAACTCAACCCCCTTTCCGCACAGCCTGTTCCAGTGTATGTGATACAGTGCGCAGGCTGGGGCAGATTCCCAGCTTTCAGCACTACGTGCATTCATTTAATGTTGTCGGCAGGATTGAGAGCAGGCCCTGCAGAGCAGAAAAATAAAGCTAATGTTTCCCTCACACACTGGAAGCATGAAGTCCCTCTTGCCCCATTTATATACCTCTCATGTAGCTCCATCACCACTGGCAAGGTCTGACCCAAAAGTGGGAGAGTACAGCGGGGGGGGGTCCTCAGTGTGACTTGGAGGAGTTTTCCTAGTGTTTCTGGTCTGTGGTTACTGCTACCAGTCTCAGCCTGGGAAGGGCACAGGGATTTAAAACTGCTGTGATTAATACTCTGATTTCCACAAAACACATACACGCGTCCTGCAGGCCGGACTGGGCAATCTGTACTTGTTCACTTAAACCCTAACAATACCCACCTCAGTCCTCAAGCGTGTAAGAAGTGTGCAGGCTGCCACTGTATATTTGCCTAATTTGTGTAGTAATAGGGATTGGATAGGGGGATGGATTTCCTTTATTTTTGTATAAAGGATATGAAGATATATCCCCATGCATAGGACATAGAAACAAGACATTATTTACTTTTACAGCAGGTAAATCATCACGACACAGCTTAGTATAGTGGAAGAGTTTATACAGCACCCAGAAGATGTTAGACACGGTAGCAGCATATATCCACATCACTCTGTTGAATACTCTTGTGCACAGATATACGTTTATGTCATTCACTGCAACACACGGGTACCTAAAGCATAAACTTTGCTTAAAACAGGTTACAAGTACAGAAGAGTGAGTGGAATGTAGACGGTGAGGTAGGTTACACCAGCTAGGAGCAGTGCTTGGAAGTGGGACCCTCAGCATGGGTAAGAGGAGATGCCATCACTCTTATTTCTTGGGTCAACAATGCCAGGTGGGAAACGTCTGTGCATGGGAACGGGAATGGGCGTGTCGGCCACCATCCAGACTGCAGAGAGGAAGAAGTAATTTGCAGGCGGTTTGCAGCAGCCTGTGGTCAGACAGGCAGCCCCAGGGAGCAGCAGGGAGACAGGGAAGCAAGCGGCTGCTGCAATTCCATCATGTGCTGCAGAGAGCTGCAGCCACACAGGGCCCTTTGCAGAGGATGCTTTATTAAGTTACAAGTTAGTAATTAATGCCAAGTTCCTCTCTGTGGTTGGATTTGGTAGTCAAAATTAAAGATATGAGATAGGGAGCAGATTGCCTTTTGAAATACAGCTCCCCGGTGCTCATTTCATGACTTTAGAGATGTTTGTCCAGCCCTATCTCTTTTTATGGGGATGTAGGTCAAACACTGTTGAAACAGTCCTTCTTGTTAGAGCAGATATGTTCAGTCCAACACTGCATTGCAGAAAAGAGGCAAAAAAGTCAGGGAAAGAGTGAAGGAGACCTGCTGTACCCTCCATCCACAGTACAGCTGGGTCAGCTCACCCCATGTCCACCCCACCTACAGCCTGTTGGGTTTCCCTGCCAAGCTGGGAACCCACCAACTCTCACATGTCCTGGTTTATTTTGGAAACCACAGTACAGTCTGATGATGAGGAGGTCCCAGATGAGGAGGGACCAGAACTGTACGTTCCTCTTGTCTGACCTTAGTAGCCCAAATAACTTCCCCCTTCCGAGTTGTTTCTTGCTCTAGAAGTGAATCACAAAACAACACCAGTTTTTTTCAAATATGTTGTAAGGCCCTACATGTGTCCTAAAATAGATTCTGTTTTCCTCTTACACTTCTGTTTTCATTAGCCCCGGGTTTTGACATTCTGTTCAGAGATATTTTCAGTATAGAATGCATTAAGATAACATAAATTCCAAATCAAACATCTCATTCAGCACAATCCTATTTAAATTTCTCCTGTACGTTTCCCCTGTACTTATCTGAGGGTTGGCTTCTCCATTTGTATCAGTTGTCTCATGATAACTGGTTTTGCAAAGTAGGGAAGAAAGACTGCTTGAAGAGGAAGGCAAAAATTCATTGCCTGCACAGCCTCGTTTCAATTCAACGTTCCTTCCCTCTCCTGAAGTTTATTGATCAGAAAAATGTTAAAGTTGTTGAATAGTTTGTTTTCATTTCTCAAATGTGAATCACGATTATTGCAGAAAGATAGGAATGTATTCATCATTAGAATTTGCTCTACACATTCATTTATTTTTTAATCTATAATTCTTATTGAACTAAGAATACTCGCAGGGGTATGTATTACCACAGAGAACACAAAGAGCCCGATTGAGCTAGATGGAAGGAGATCAGCAAAACACTTTCCACAGTGCAAAAATACAAACTTATGAGCTACTTCTTGCTGATACCGGGAAATGTTGTTTTCCCAATGTTGGGGAAGATACTGGAGGGGCTGCCTACGTGCCAGGAGGCTTAAAGACACTTGGCTAGGGTATAAATTTAGGCATGCAGAAGCTATTGGTAGACCGGCTCATTTGGAGCATGGGGGATGGTTTTAAACCCCCTTGCAAACAGATGCAAGCTCTCCAGGTCTCTTTTTTCCTCTAAACTGGAAGTTTGGTAGCTTTGTGACCAAAATGGGGATCTGGGCTTATTAGATGAGACACAGCGCAGCACCGATGTAGTCACACGTCCTCGAGGTTGCCGGTGGCTTGCATCTAACCAAGTGGGCAGAACAAATTCAGCTCTTTTTGTAAAATAATTCAAGACTTTATCTTGAATCATCTCAGGTTCTTGTTGGGACCACTTTGCATCTCCTCCAGCACGGCAGGCTTTTAAGTTGGTTCATCTGTTCAGAGTTCCCAAATGAGCAGTCTTCAAGCGGTACCTTCCATTTTCCATTGATGCTCTCGGGTTTTTACGGTTCCTAAATGAGGTTATGTCTGGTTTCACTGTCTCTCTTTGCCTCCTGCACCTCCTTTCAGGTCTCATATCATTAGATTCATCCAGTGTTGCAGATTGCTTTTTGTAAGCAGTGTGCGTCTGCCCTTTTAGGCATTCTCTCCTACCAATATAACAAGCGTAAAGCTGGGCCCCGTGAGCACTGGAGGGGTCACAGGACCATGCAGCTGCAGGAGTCCATCCAATCAAGTAACATCTTTTACCCTCATAATGATAATTTCCCACTTTAGCAAAACACCCCGCTGCCAAACTCCAGTGATAATGAGCCTGTCAGTGCATCAGTGCACTCCCAACAGAATCTAGAAAGTAGGGATTGTTTTTTGCAAGGCAAATGAAGACACTGATGATTAGCAAGAAACAAACCAATGATTCAATACATCGCTGGCCACACATACCAAATCACTTATTTTCTGTCTTGCTGGGCAGCAGCTGTTCCATTTGCTCTGCAGAAATGTTCTTTTACCCTCCAGAAGGGGCCAGAAAGATGGACGTTTCTCCAAGGACTGGAGGCAGCAGGCAGTTTCTTCCTGCGCTGTGCATGAGCGTGTTGATGGGGTCCTTCTAAAGCTACTGAGAAGCCTGATGGGCTTTCTCCTACTTTACTCTGCTTCTGAGTGCATGTGAATGCAGTGATTGCATGGGAAAAAAATCACCTATGAGAATCTATATTAAATGATAGGACAAAAAATGCTGCCCTAAAACTTACAATCACCGAAAGAATTAGAAGTTAATCGTAGATATTCTTATATGGCTTCTCACTATATACCAGTTGTGTGTCATCAGTACCCTTAGAGATCGTCTCGTCTCAGCAGTGTTGCTGTTTTCATAATATTTGCCTTGCCTTGGATTGCAGGGATTCAGTCCTTGGCTGGATTGAAATGGGATGTCTACCCCACAGCATTTCTCAGTAAAATTCATGACCCTGAGTCAATGGGAATGCAGTCTGTTCTGCAGTGAGGCAGTCCTGATATCTCATCTTCTCTTGTTCCAAGGTACCTACGTGATGACGGTGACGGCCAACGACGCAGATGATGTTACTACGGCAAACGGGATGGTGAGATACCGCATTGTGACTCAGACCCCACAGAGCCCATCGCAAAACATGTTCACTATTAACAGCGAGACAGGAGACATTGTGACTGTGGCTGCTGGACTTGACAGAGAGGTGAGTTTAAAAGCCATCACACCAGGTTTCCCGTTGTTGAGGATTGCTGACTTGCAAAGCCCAAATCTTGACTTGAATACCAAGCCCCTAAAAGTTTGAATTTCAGCATGGAGATCGTGGTCTTTGCATCTGTGGAGCATCATAACTTTGATGTGATACTTTTCTCTTAATCTATACCAGTCAGAGATTTCCTCCTCCTTGCACGTCAGCCCTGGCAGCACCGTTTGGCCCCTCTGCAGCGTGTTCTGCTGAGTGTCGGCTGACGGGCATCACTCTGCTGAGGTTTGTGCCTGTTACAGTCACATCTGGGGCTTCTTTTTAGCTTTAGAGCTGCACGATGCCCCTGGGAGGAGTCCCAAATGCAGCTTGCAGAGCCACTGCTGGGAGCAGATGAAAGCACCAGCAACAGCTCAGCAGGAAGAGAAGTGCTTCGAGGCAGCCAACGGGACTAAGAGAGACCCAGGCTGCTGTCTGGAAGCGGTGCAGATTTGGGACTTGGCCAAGGCACAGTCTGGGGGCGAGACAACCCGGGGGTAGATGCTGTGTGAAACAGCTTTCCAAGGAGACGGTCGGGCAAGCGGAGAGCTTTGCAGATGTGAAGGCAAGAAGCAGAGGTAGGGGACCAGGAGGAGCACCAGAGCCTGTTCCTCCTACCTGGCCGACTTTGCAAGCACAACCTAGGGCAGATTTGACCTTTCCCTGCTCTTTTTGTTTAGTGAACTGGAAAGCTAGCTGAATCTTAAGCAGGTAGATTATCGCAGGCAGTGCTGCAGCCTGCAGCGTGCTTGCAGTCGAAGAGGAGAAACAAGTGCCATAGAGTTTCCCGGCAGCCCTTGGGGGGATAGTGGCTGAGGACTTGGAGGAGAGACCTGAATTCTGGCAGGAAAATGCTGATTTTATGGAAATGATGGAACAATTATTGCCCCCTTGACATCAGTAGGGGCTAGCATTTTAATGTAGGGCTTTACGGGGAGAGAAAGGTCATTGGTTTGTATTAATTTCAGCGACTTAGATTGGGATAGCTTGATGGGAGAGAGATTTTAATTTCAGCAAATCAGCTGAAGAAAAAAAAGAGGCAGGTGATAATTAGGGGGAAAGGATAAGGCAGAACGGTTGGGTTTTTTTCAGATTTATCTCTCTGCATCTGAGGTATTGCTAGAACTTGCAGGGGAACCATGTGCTTCATGCTAGTTCCCTTGTTGGACTGAGTCTGGGAAATCAAGGCAAACTGGCACTTTGTTGATGGAAATGTGGTGTTGAGTGTCCCACAGCCGAGCTCCAGATTGAGCAAAGGACACTTGAAATGTTCCAGAACAACCAGCTCTGGGCACTGTCCTGGGGCTGCCCTGAAGCAACAGGACATGCCTGTTCCCACAGCTTTCTGCTGCATTTCAGGATTACATCTGGAATTGGCCAAAGTTCCTGTTTTATTAACACAAAGTTGCATTAGGTCTAAATTGAAAAATGTGTTTAAACACTCCCAGAACTGTAGCATAGATTGTTTTCCTGTTTTTGTTTGTTTTTCCTGAAATCTTGGGAAAGCTATTAGAGAAGTAAATTTGGTTTTGCTGCTGACATTTTCGTGTTGTTAGGAAAAGGAGCCGAAAAGCAGTATTTGGAATGCAGATTTGTGTAAATTGAAATGTTAACAAATTTGACCTATTCAGCTAAAACTTCTACAACCAAGATAAATTCCCTGGATACCAGTTACTTGTCCAAATGCTTATTGACACATTTATCCGTGCCTATGACACTATTATGTTAAGCTGTGTTGGAACAGAAGCAGCTTTTCAGTCTCCGTTGGACCCTTCTACCTTGCTCCTGCAATGCAAAGGCACCTCGAATCAAGTGCAAAACCAACATTTCAGAGCTATTCTGCACCTGAAAGACAGGTCCGTGTTCCACATCCAGCGTTTGTCTTTCAAGAGGAGAGAAAATTCCTTTCAGAACTGGCGTTCCTAGCTCAGTATTTCTGTCACATGCTCCTTAACGAGACTTAATGATGCTTTTGGCATCTCCACTAAAATACTGGTTCTTAACTGGTTTCTTATATTGCCTTCCATTCATGAAATGTCCAAGAAACTGGACAGAGCATTCCATCTTGCTTTGTGTCATGAGGAGCGTTTCAGTTGACCTGCAAGAAATGTGTTTTAAGACAAATTCTTGTAGCTCGCTGCCGTTTCTAAGCCCTCATTTCCACAAACCGAGGAGGAAATTAAAAACTCAGCCTCTCAAATTGTGCTAGTCTCTCTAAATGTGCCTGACGCTGAAGATAGCAAAATGAAAAGCCAAGGTATTAAAATATTGATGGCTTTAAAGTTATCTTACCTGGTTCCTATTAATCTGGATGTAAATATGGTTACAATGCTCTGTGTCCATTCACTCATTACGACTGCGCTTAATTGAATGGATCCCCAAGGAAGATAAAGATAATTGGACTGCACTTCATAAAAATTATTAAAAGAGGACAGTTTAGCAACAGCCTGATTTAAACTCCTGGATGCCTAAGGGTAAGAAATGCCGAAGGTGGAACAAAGGACCACCTATCCCCTGAACTAATTGGGGAAATTATAGGGATTTAGAGTGCGCTAGGAGTTCAAAGGTACATTCGGACAGCCAGACTTAGATGAAAAGTTTAAAAGCAGATACTTGCTTTAATACAGGAAAACATCAGGAAAATGTAGGAAATCTGTACTTGATTTAATGAAAGCAGGAGGGAAAGATAAAATAGTGGTGGGAGCACATAACGTGTGGATTAATAGGGAAGGCTATGAACAGTTGAAGTGGACAGGTCATTACAAAGTTCAGGGGTACGAGGGGAACAAACCAGGTTATGTAATTTATGGCAGCTGCTGTGGAAGTGGGTGATGCCGCAAGGAGATGCTACCCAACCAATAGCTTAATTTAGCAGTACGTGTGAATTCCAGATTTCATTGCTCTTTTTTTTTTTCCCACTGGGAAGAAAATAACAAGAGGTAGGAAAGGGTCAGCTGTCCCCAGCTGAGGCTCAGAAGCAGGCAAGACATTCATATTTCGGTTTTCCATTCTGAAAAGTAACATTTCTCCTTATAATCATGCAAAAGGGACCAAATCTCTTCTGCATGTTAGCTCATTTTGCCTGCTACTGCTCACTTTGGCATCCCGGGCGGGGATCGAGCCCAGACTGTCAGTCTGACGCTGAGCTCCTGGTGCAGTAATTCAACCCCATCGGCTCTTTTGATTTCTCTGGTGGCAGAATATCTGTCTCAGCAGCACAGTAAATCTGCACTGGGGCTATAGGATAGGCAATATCATGCTCTGAAGAGCCTCTGCTAAATATTTTATGGGCACAGACTTCAAGCAAGCAGGAACGGGGAAAAAAAGAAATGAGAGAAGAGGAGCTAGTTGATCCCAGACTGCTGGCAGGCCAATAAGTGTCGAGACATCTCAAATGTCATCCAGGCTTATTTGAGATAATAAGTATTTCGGCTCTGTGGTGCTTGTAGTGTAATGTTGCTAACTTTTTGAGGTCTCCTTTAGAAAGAAGTCCCTTCCCAGCATGTTCATCTCATGTTGAAGAAATGAAGGAAGGCAGGAGCTCTGAGCTGCTTCTTCCGAATTTCTATATGTTTATATTCCCTTTAAAAGTGATTGGAGCTCTGGTGCTGCAAATGCTTTTAAAAATACATGAAATCCGATTCTATGATTACTACACTTGGCTTTCTGAAAACGTGATGTTGCTAGCCTTTCTCAAGTGAGTGAAAGATAAAAGTGAGAGCCTGCCAACAACTGACTTTGTGGCTTATTTTATTTATGAATGAAATGGCAGGATTTTTATGGGGAAGAGGAAAAGTTCTTCTTATTGGCAGAGACAGCTGATTTCTTTCCCAACGCTCTGGTTTTGGTGCAACTAGACATTTCTGATAGAGCAGAATTTTGAAATGTTATGTTAAAAAAAAGCAATACTCTGCCTCTCCAAAAACTTGAGTGGGAATTGGGTTTTACCATCTGTAGTAACTATCTTGGGTACATTTATCTCCAAATCATTGCAGTAGGTTTTCAAAACCTCCTTGTTACTTCATTTCAAATGTTGGCCAGGAGTAAACAAGATGTTTGCACTGGTGACAGGAATTAGTTTAGCCATTTGGGCTGCTAAAATCCATCCTTTGGGAAACAGCCCCATAGAAAGCAATCCACTAGTCTGAGATGACCTAAATACATTGGTTTTGGACAGTTTTTAATTGTTTTTGGAACAGGCTGCCCAGGGAGGTGGTTGATTCACCTTCCCTGGAGGTGTTTAAGGCACAGGTGGACGAGGTGCTGAGGGACATGGTTTAGTGTTTGATAGGAATGGCTGGATTCGATGATCCGATGGGTCTCTTCCAGCCTGGTGATTCTATGATTCTAATCTGGGTTTGGCTCTTCCAGCCAGTCGATAGTCCCACTGTAGCCAACAGGTAATGCAGGCTGAGCCTTCCTTTTTGTACCAGGATAGTTTCCTCTGACAGGAGAGTCTAGAAGCTTTCAATCTTTTTTTCCACCCCTGGAATATAACAAAAAGGAATTTATTCTGTTCTAAATTACGGTCACCTGTGTTAATTATTTCCCCTCACTGCATCTCAACGTGACGTTCTGCAAAACTGCACCTCCTCCTCTGAGCAGGGCAGGAGGAGCATCTGCTGCAGCACCAGGCTGAAAGATCTTGACCCGATAGGAGTGATATATGTGTGAATCTGTGCAGATTATCAGTTGTGTTCGTGTACTGACAAAATAAAAGAATGAGGGAAAGTGACATCTAAATAGCTTGACTGCATCCTAAGAGTTTCTCTTCCCTATTTTCCTCACACAAATTAGTCGTCTCCAGGGAGCAGTGAGGACAAATGCAGAATTGGTAAGAGGATGCTGCCTTCTAGCAGGCACGATCTAACATGAACCATGTTCACCGTTTGTGTCTATTACAGGAGTTCTTTCCAGTGAGATTTCATTCTCTCTCCATTATGTTTTCTGGAGAAGAACTGAGACAGGGTGGTTTGATTCTGCTGAGCCGCAAGTATCTTGCTTTTAAAGATGAAGTTCCCGTATCACTTCATTACTAAGTGCTGAAAAACGCATCTGCAGCTGACCTCACAGGAGGAGGACGGGAGTGAGAGATTAGCAATTATTTTGCCAGTGAGGTACATCCATTTCTATGAATTTGGACCACAAGACACTACCTGTGTTTAACTTCCAGACTCTCAGATTCCCAAAGCACTTTCTAGTGACTGAGATGATGGAGGACTGTAACAATCTTCCAAGAGTAAGTGGCTTTTTCCACTTCTCACAACATTCGTGTAATGGCTGGAAATCCTTGTGAAACATGTCTTCAAGCCAGACATAAACTACTGGAGTCTTAACAGGGATAAGCAGGTAAAATACTACAGCGTTTATGGTAGAGCAGGTCGAACTGTGTGTTTTACTTGTCGCTTCAAGGCTTGGCCTTAACATTCCTGACAGAGTTTCCCTTTGCTATCGAGAAGCAGTTTGCCCCAGCCCCATCACACAGCAAACTCTGCCTCCCCTGTCTGCCCAGCAGCCAGACGCCGTCCCGGGGATTTGTGGAGGACAAACTCACTCTGGGGGATGAAAGCCACACTATAAATGTCATTTATCACTGAATACTGTGTTATTCCTGGATAACTTGTGGTTTTTCAGGTCTGTGTAACAAAAAAGTAAATACTGAAGCTTTATATATTAATATGCCTGAAATCATTACTTAAAGATAAAACTGGTTAAAATATTCAGTTATAAAATTATCCCATTTCCACAGCAGCATATCCTGTCAAAGGAAGAGCTGATTAGCCATAAGCTGAATTTAGCCAGTAGATTTATGCTTGATTCTGGTTTATGTTTCTGCATCCTATGTAGGACTGATTTGGGCTTACTCCGTCATTCCAGCACGCGTTTCATTTTCTCATTACAGACAAGAATGACCTTTTTAAGTAAATTTTGGTGCGGAGGACTAGCACTCATCAGTGAAGAAGATTTGTTTTATTAACCCCATTTAGTGCCTTTGGAAGCATGTCGGGCAACCAATGGAGTCCTGCTTATAGTAATTTGAGTTACCACAAGTTAGTAGATGGGAAGCGCTTGCATCTGCTCTGAGCGCTGTTGGTCCAGCACTGCTTAATGGATTTCTCAGTCCTTCATGCAGGATGGGGGAAGGTGCGAGTGAAGCATCATCATAGAAATAATACCATTTGTTTTAAGTAAGAAGGGAATTATGTCAGTGGTCCTGGAGCCTTGTTACAGTACCCGGAAAGAATATGTCTTGTCCTCTGTGTTTCTCGTGGCGCTCTCTCTTTCTGGTGGGTGTTTTCAGAATCATCTGTGCCTTTCAGTCTTCTTCATGATTGCTGCAACTCTCTAAATCACATGCTGCCAATCAGTTTGTAGAGCTTCTGTGCATAGAAAGGTGTTTTTATTATTGTTCTTTGATGAAAACCTGGTAGCTAGATAGAATGATAAGCCTGATGGAGGAATCACTCTGAGCCATAGGCCTTGGAGGACAATACTATGAGTATGTGTCTCACTAAAAGAGAGTATTTGGAGATGATAGGAGAAACTTTCAAAGAACAAAAGAGCTTTCCAAAAAAACCAGGCTGGTAAATAGCTTGGAACCTATGGGAGTCCAATGGGTAGATATGAAAACAGCCATGGTATTTACCTCAAAAAAATCCCTAGCAAGATGATCGGGATGCACGTGTAATGAGCTGGAGACCAACTGGTTTTGTAAATTGTGATGATCTGTTGGCACCGTTTGAATGTGAGTTTGTTTAAGCACAGCCTAGCCGAGGTTTCATCTGCTCCTCCCTGTCCTTAGACACTAATAGCCCTGTCGTCACTGGAGGGGGTTAGGAAGTTAATAATGTTCACAAGCCAAGAGAAGCACTAATGAAGGAAGTCAGAGAGCACAACAAGCACATATTTCATCATACTGCCTGGACAGGCAGAGCATGCTTTATGGCCACCTGTACTGCTAATCCACGACTGATAGATTATGCCATTTAATCCTTGACACTTCTGCTTTTGGAGAAGGAGCCCTTGCGTGCTCTGGAGAAATATGGCACCGCAGAGCCTGTTTGGTTAAGCGGGCTGCTCAGTCTGATAGATCCCGTGAAACCTTATCACGCTCTTCCCATTATTTCAGTCTACACAACACTAACTCTTTGAGATCTGGAAAATCGCGGTCAGCTTGTCACCTGAGCAAGCAGTCCTACCCATGTTTTTAATGCTAATTTTGAATTTGTCTTCTGTAATTTTTTGCCTTGCTGTTGGCATCGCCAAAGTGCCCTATTCACAACTGGGACACGCTGTGTCTTCCTTGCCACTCCTCTTGCCCTTGGATGAAGGACGGTGTCAGTGCTGTTCGTGAGGGGTGAGGAGTGACCCGTGACTTTGTGGCTCTTGAGAAGTTGGCTTCACATTTGCAGGCGAGGCTTCATCTTTCCTGACACAGCTCACAGTCCCCATGCTCCAGTGAAACCTACTTGTCAGAGGAGCTGATGGAGAGCCCGCCTCGGCACCAGAGCACTTCTCCGCGATAAATATCTGGCAGATGATCTGCCACACACAGCTTGCATTTGCCCTGGCCCTGCTGCTCTCGGAGGTCATGTCATTCCCCGTCCAGTTAGTCCACAGTCTAGTTGTTCTGTGAAGTTTTTTAGTTCGAGTCCCTGTGCCTTGTGTGTCCTTTCTCAAAATGAGTGCACGAAAGGATGCTTTAACCAAGAGCAGGAAAAATTAGTGTGTAAAAGTAAACCTCCAGCCAGTTTAAATCTTCTATGGAGCTGATTTGACCAAGAATGAGTCCTACTCTCTATCTGAAATGAAGAGTTTCCTCCCACTCAGACGGTGCATATGGAGCTATCTACTGCCTGCCAGAGTACCTCCCAATTTTTTTTTAATTCTTTTTTCCATTTGGCTTAGACACCTGGCTTCCTTTAAATATTGCTAGTATTCAAATGCAGTAGCCTCTGGAGGAGATTGTTCTGCTTCACATGTTAAACTGTAATGACTTCTGATTCATATTTGGGCAGGCTATTGAAGAGATGTTGCTAAATTGAAAAGCTACATGATTTGAGGTTGACCTACTCAGATAAAACAAACCTTTAATTGGACCTGATTACAGAGTCTAAGCAAGAACAGGACTGATACCCAGCCTAATCAGTTTTCTTTTTTTAAATGCAGATATCTTCAGAGCCCCTTCAATAAGAAAATACCACATGCAGTAATATCCATAGACCCCTTTCTGTCTTCGCTTACATTTCAGTATGTACAGAGAGCTCTGGTACAGTCTGGTTGCCCTTATTTGAAGTTGCTCGTGAAATCCCACCTCTGACTACAGTGGGTTGGTTTATACATTATTCAATAGCAAAATCCCTGATGAATAGGAACGGGGGGGGAAAAAGTTAAGTATCGGAGTGGAAAGCTCACCAGGTCCTTAGCATAATCTCTGTGGTTCAGACCTGCGTTTCTTTTTCCATTTCAGCTTGTCCTAGAGTATAGAAGAGTGTATCATTCCAATTTTAGATAGAAGACTACCTGTTCAGCTCGGGCAGATTTAAAGGTTTTCTTCTGGTACATCACATACTTTCCTACAACCCCTTCCCCTCTCCAAAGGGATTATTGTCTGAATCTGCACCAGGTCAAGTGAAATAATTAAACACAAGCCGGTTCCACTAATTAACTTATCCACAGACCATTGTCTGTTATTAGCATTTTAAAGAGAGATTTTGTTAACTCTTTCTTCATAGACTTAGCAGTATTTTTTAATAACACAGCCCGTTCTTATAGGCATCTTTGGCTACATTTCTTACTAAATTATTGCCATCAACACATCAGCCAGGGCATGAATGAGTTTACAGAATGTTCTCAGCCTGCAGCAGCTACTTTTCTTAACAGACTGTAAGAAAAAGGCAGCTTCAGTGCATAGGAACGTGCCTGTCAGGAGACCAGATATAGAGTCTTTTATTCTGAAAGTATTCTTAAAATGGAAAGTCATCAGTGTAAACAAAGGAGACTATTAAATGCTTTGTAAAATATAATTAAAATGATGATACATCTAATGTCATTATGGTACTTCTCTTCAGAGCTTTGGAACAGCGTCAGGATCATGGAGTATGTAGCTGGTGGGGATGTAACGCTTCCAAAAAGACAGAAATGTGTGCACAGGAACACAAATGTGGGAGTTCGCTATTCTGCACCACAAATCCTGTCTAATTCGGAGCTCTACACTAATTAGTATCCAGAAAGGTGGTAAAAGGTGGCTCTTTGAAGAGGAGAACAACTGTTCTTGTCAGACGATTCCAAGCATCACAAGACTGGCTATAAATAATCACAACTGAGGTTTGGGGTGTTCTCCATTCACTACAGGCTGAGAGAGGGTTTCTTGGATAAGGTCAGTAAGGTGTCATGTGCAGGCAGGAAGGAACCGTGTGTTGCTTTTCCTGGAATTGCACATTAAACCATCTCGGAGCTTGTAGCAGCAGAGCACTGAGGCAGCTTGTTCGTCACGGTATCCTCACCATCCCTTCTCCTCATTTTTTAAGCTAAATATTTTCCTTTCATTGTTGTTCCATTATTCCAATTTTCAAAAATCGAGAGGATTTAATGTAAGAAATCCTCATTAAATAGAGAGTGTGTCAGTACATTGATGTTTTATTCAAGCTGTTCTTTTTTTTTGCACTTGAAATGTTTTCTGCTCCAAATGCCTTTCTAGAAAAGTAAATGTAGTTTTCAGTTAAAGCAAACGGGTCACATACTGTGTGACCCCAAATCCAGTGGCTAAAACTCAAAAGGGGAACTAATTGGATAAAAATGCGGTGACTCATTATCCAGATATTCCATAATGTGGCCTTTCCGGTGTTTATTTATACAGCGCTCTGAAAAAATAAATAGATTGCGGTTTCACATTCATACCAACGTGGAATTCGTCTCAGTTCATAAGGAAAAATCTCGGTTTAATAGTTAAAGGTTTGGGCAGATGTTCAAACAGGGTAAACTGGCCAGGCTGATTCCTGTTGCCTGAGGATGGGAAGCAGGGTTTGTAAGTCAACAGCAAATGACTTGAAGAATTGGTAAAACCTTTCTGGTAGATATTGTTGGGTGGACGAGGTGCTGAGGGACATGGTTTAGTGTTTGATAGGAATGGTTGGACTCGATGATCCAGTGGGTCTCTTCCAACCTGGTTGTTCTATGATTCTGTGATTCTGAAGAGAGGGTTTGATACCACCCAAGCAAGCATATGCCAAATAAAATGCCTGCTTTGCAAGTGCTGTTTTCATCTTTTCAAGGTGACATTCAGAGAGATAAGAGAAGCAGCATCCTTCTCTCTTCAGCTATATAGACCCTGTGGTTTGCTTGCAGCAGAGTGGAGCTGCCCCAGCCATGGCTTTGCAGTGTTTGAAACACCCTACAATATGTTGCATGTGTTTTGCTCTCAAGAGAGCTTGTACTGAGGTGAAGTGAAGTAGTAGATGAGGATACTCCACGCATTATTCATTCTGGAAGTGGTTTGTTTTGGAAATGTGTCTGTTTCTGCAATTATTTTAGCCATTAAACTTCAGCCCTGGAAATGCTTTCATCTTGCCTGATTCCATCTTTTTGTGGCCATGGCAATGCAGAGGAGTGTGGTGGGAAATGTGTTATTAGATTTGTAAATTATGTGCAGTTTTCCCCCCCTTGATGTTTGCTATCAGAAGACGTGATGTTTGACAGAGAAGGTAATGAGCAGTATTTGCTTGTAAATCAGCAGCTGGGTGTGGTTTGAACGAAAGCATATTTGAGCATAAAGAGAAAATCTGAAAGGGTTGCCAGTGCTCCTCACCATCAGAAAATCTGTCCTGCGGATGAGAAGCAGAGGCAGGTCCCTCAGCGTGCGCTGGAGAGGCACTGGGTGACTGCAGGACTTCAAAATATTCAGTTCACAAAGCAGTCACTGCCTGGACTGTGACACATATAGATGTACCTGAGCTGACTCTCCACAAAGAATCTTCTCTAGCCCTAGTAAAATAGCTTGAAGACCAGAGAAAGCTGAAGGACGTTGGATGGATCTTTGGGTAGGTGCCTACCTGCAGCTCCTTTGGCCGTGGCAGCTTTGCTGTCAATCCACAAACTAGAGGGCTGGAGAATCTCTTGGCTTATATCTGTGAGTGAAAAATTAGGCATCTGCAATCAGTTATGTAAATGATCTTGGTCAGGCAGAAGATGCCCCACAAGCATTTCCCACCCCTAAATGAGGACAAAATAATGCAATTTTTAAATCGTAATTAACAATCAGAAAAAAAAATCTGGAGAGAATCAGCATTTTTATTTTAGTAGCTGTAAAATAGTCACATTGATATTGGTCTCCTAAATTTGACATTTTAAAAGATCGGTTTTTGTCAAAGTTATCTCAAGCAATTAAAACCATTTTTAAAAAGGACTGTTTTGTAATGTAAAAAATAAATTGCAAGTGAGGGAGAGGTTTCAACTGCTTCCTTGGGAGCGGTTTCACTCTTAGCATCTCCTGATGAAAAACCACTTTGTCATAATATTCTCCACCAGTTTCCATCCTCAGGCCCCTTCAGCTCTCTATATGGTCTCTGCCACTGCTGTCATCCTACCATATCTAAATGGGTATTTAGGGATGTTCCTCTGAAAGCTGATGCCACTGTTCGCAATAAGAGCCTATTAATGTAACTCAGAGTGACCACTGCCTGCAGTATTAGCATCTTCAAAGGCTGACTGACAGATTTGAGAAATGGATTTTGCATTCTTGTGCTGACCTCCGATGCGGTACGAGGGCAGGTTTAGAGAGGTTCGCAGCCGTGGTGCTTTCCTTACAGCATCCATAGGAAAATAAGGCTGGATGACATACTTAACAACCAGGTGTGCAGGGGAGCCACTCGGGGAGAACGCATCAAAATATCTGGCAAAAACTCATTTAAAGTTACATAAATAATTGTTTGTGTTTTCGCATGCAGTTATTTTGAAGTCTAACCAGCTCTGCTTGGCGTGGCCCTAAATAAATACACGATTACATAAACACAGAATTTGTTTGGGGATTTTTTCCAATGAGGTCCAGGCCCTGTTTGCTTCGCAGCACTGCACAGACTGTGAGAAGGAGGTGTCTGAATTTCAATGGGACACTTTGACACAGAGAGTCCCATTCTTAGCATGTTTTGTGTTTCTAAGTCATGTGGTGACAGCTACCTTAAAAGAAGACACAGTAAATAATATGGTACATTTTTTTACTAGAGAAATTTGAATGTAAGGAGAAAGTCCAAGCTGGTGGTTATGTTTCATTTAACATTTTCCGCCCCTATTTGGTACAGCAAGTCCGTGTCTGCTGATGCACTGTACAGGCGTTCTGCTGACAGGCTTCCCAGCAGTATGTTGGTTCCCTGCTTATTTGGAAAGGCAGATGATTGCTATGCAAGGAGAGGGCTGTGTCATGATCTGTGGTGATAACACCACAAGCCCACCACCGCTGCATTATCATCTCACAGGATGCAATTACCTGATAAGTGGTGACGGTCTCCGTAGCCGCACGTTGCTTGCATGTTGCTTGCGCACCACTGCAAGCCTAGTCTGCGAAGTAAATCCGGTTTTCAGAAGTCTGTAAGTACCATTGAAGTGTTCTCTAGTAGTTCCCTGGGTTTTATAAATGAGAAAATAAGCAAACTGACTCAAGGTGCGGAGATGCTCATCTGTGACTTCTCTGTTCCAAACCAGAATAAAACATGAAAGAATAATCTGAAAGACATGATGTTTTTTTATTGAAGAAATAATCACAGAGTCACTTATCAGAATCAGGAAGCCTGCTTTATCCTTTGTTGCATTATAAATAAGAATTATATTTGTTCTTGGGAAACAAGACTGAAGTACACTGCAACACATTATTGTGAGTGACACACAGGGAGTGACTGAATAAATACCACCCGTCTGTTCCATTAGGTGATTTTGTTTCTTCTGTTTCTCTGCTTTCCTTTTCAGGAATGAGTTGTTTTGTCTTTTCAGAGGTGCAATTTGACTGCTTATGGGTCAGTCATTACTGGGTCTGAATTCAAAGCTGACTAAAGGTAGGATGGTGACTGGCAGGCAGGGAGCGCGGTGATGGGAAGGAGGCAGAGGCTGAGGTCTCAAGCTGTGCCCTGATCTGCCCACTGCCAGGGTGTGTCGCTCACTTGTGGGGGCAGAGCTGTCTGCCAGGGCATCCCAGAGTGGTACGGAGGAAGGGAGAAGGGAGAAACATCTGCCCTGCACCCCAATGCCTCTTCAGGAACGAGGAGATACAANATTCTGTGATTCTGTGAGGAGATACAGGGAGGGTCAAGGGTAGAGATAAAACAGAAAGAGGAGAAGGAGATATTTGCAGGGGTGGGAGATTAAGGAGGATGGGATGAAGGGATTGGTAGCAGAGCCTAATCAGGCTCAGGAGCATCTGATCACCAAAACTGGCCAAGTGCTTATTCACACTGGTGACTGGACATAAGCAGCCTTGAAAATGATTGAATCTGGTTAATAAATAAGTGGTGCTGATAGTGTTGGATGTGTTATGTTGAAGGAAGAAAACTGAGATCCCGTGAAATATGTGGGAATTTGGAGTTGTTTGGCAAGAGGTCAAGTAATGATGAAGCATAGCTGGAATGTTGTGGCTGTCTTCTGTGCATCATGAGAAGAGTTTCTGCAGTTGCTATTTTTTGTTCTTTTTCCACTCTTCATGCAAACTCTGGCAGGCAAAGGCTTTAAGCTCTGTATTCAAAGGAAAATAGAAAATGCCATTCTAGATGGGACGACCCACATAGTTCAGCATCCTCTCACAGTATTGGCATCTGTCAGAGCTTCAGGCATGAGCTCTTGGAGCTGTGTGTTTGCTAGTTGTCTCGCACTAGGTGATTAGATGTAAAATTACGCAGTATCATCTTAACTTGGAACATAAAACCGTTTCCATGCTCTGTCTTGACTGTTCATACACCTCTTGGCAGAAGCTGTTGCAGACACCAGCTTTCAATCCTTTCAAATTAAATGTCAGTTGATGGCGGAGTCGTCCTTAGCATGAGCGTCCTGCTAATTCTTGCTTCCCCGGCTCTGGAAAGCAGTTCTGCACCTCCTGAGCTCGCTGATGAGCAGCTCATCTGGGAGCAGTTTTGAAGGAGATCTTTGACTTTCTTTGGCTTCCCGGAGGAATTCGTAATTATTTCCTCCTTTATCATAGAGTGCAGCTGGAGGCTTCAGCTCCATTAGAATTGCCCTGGTAATTTCGCAGTGTGAAATTTACAGCAAACAAGGGACATTAACGTTAAATAAATTTATGCAACAGCAACCCTCGCCCAAGTCATTAAAAGTGTGTGCAATTTTTAATGGATGCTTCAGCATGGCATTAGATAAGTTTGTTCATTTCTTTTCCCAGTCTGTTGAGTACACGTATACACACATAAATTTTTCTGCCGGAGGTATTGGTACAAGCTGGCGATGGCCTCGAATGCCACTTGCTTGCAAACGCTTTAAACGTGGCAACAATCCCACCCTCAATGGAGTGAAGAGGGGCTATCACTGGAGAGCAGATTTGCGCGTGAGTGTGGGTCTGTGCGCAACTCGAATAATCCGATTGAACTATGTAGTGATTCTGAATTATGTCTATTTGAAGAGACAGGATATCATAAAGGCTGCTAATACGGTGGAAAATTACATTAAGCTGAGACAAGACAAAGTTGATTATGTGCTAGACTAGTGCAGATGTGCCTGGCGCTAGTCGTTTATGCATATTGATTGATCTTAAATATAGCAGAGTAGAGGGTGGGAGTGGTGTTTGTATGGTTATTGATTTTGTTTCGACTCCTTGGGCTGTCATCGTAAGCTTTCAGATCCAGCTATCTTGACTGATACAAGTCCTGATCCGAGAGCTTGATAAGAAAGCAGGCATGAGGCTGATGTCCTAGCCAAAGAAAACATGCTGGTTACATCCTTTTCGACGCAGACTGTTGCACTTACTCATGCAGATACTCAGCAACATGCCAGCTCTCTGTAGCTCAGTGGAACCTGAGTGTAAAATTCATTGAAGGCTGCAGCTGGGCTTCAGCAGGCTTTGGGTTTCAGCTGGTTTTGGTTTGACCCTAGACTTGGTGGAGATCACTGATCTGGGCGGTAAACAGTCAGAGAGCGCTCACAGGAGTCAGTTTGCTGCACGATGCACTTTTCTTCCATTTGCTAAAGGGAAGTTATTTGGTTTTTTAATCGATTTGTTTTGGCTTTTACAAACCTGCATGAGCAGAACTGTTGTTTCTCCTCCTCTCCCATGTTCCACGAAGTGAAGCTGTAAACAGGAGATTTTCAATACCGATCTTCAGCTGATTTCTTATTCCTCCTGAGTCTTTATTAAATAGGTATTCTTGAGTGCGGCTGTGCTTAAGGCCTCTGACCTTTGCCCCCAGGAAGCCTGGCTCCAAGGGCTCTGGAGCTCTGCTGGCATCATTTGCATGGAGCTTGAAACGTGACAGGGGAGTCAAATAAGACGTTGGTTTTCTAATAAACAAAGTATTTAGGAGTGGAGAGAATTAGACCTTAAGCAGTCAATAAAATGGATTTGTGGCCATTTACCCTGAGAGTTTCCTAATACTCCAGTCCCAAGAGTTTATACATATGTATGGCCATCTCCACCTGCCCCGACTCCTGTGTCTGCCAACACAGATGAGTTTTCATGATTATCATTTAGCTCTGAAACAGAAATTTGTAAGCACGTTGGATTGAATGCGTATGACTTAACTTTGATTTATGTTTGAGCTAAGGTGAAAGGACTCTATCTGTGATTATAGACATCAAAGGCGATATATTGAAATTCAGTTATTATAATGTACACATCGTTTATCAGACCCCTGCCCAGTAACGCCAGCGTTTGCTGTGCAGAAAATATAGTTTGATGGATTACCTGCTGCTTCTCAACATCTTTCTGAAGGCCGAGGGAGACAAACACAGAATTACTTCACAAATGTCAGACTCGGGCTCTTTCAGACTGGGGAGAGGGACTGAATCCAAAATCCACAGGGCGGCCAGCAAAATTCATAGGTAGGGTGAGAATTTCAGGGAGTTTGCAGACCTCTGGGGAAGCAAGAGGGTTTGTTTCCTGCTCTCATCAAGAACAGGAGCGACCCACTGACTACAGGCAGGACACGTATCACCTTTTGAAGAAATAGTCCTGGTTTAGCTCCTGCTCTTGAGATCCTGCTGATCTAAAGAACCCGCATTTTTTACATCTAAAGCAGCAGTGATCTGGATTTGGATCCATATTAGCCAGTTCTTGCCTTGGATCTAAAAAAGTGGTTCTGAAATACGAATTTCATATTAAAAACCAGCAAAAAAAAAAAAAATAGCAGAAAATACTTCTATTCCTTGCTGAGCTTCTATTCAGTTCCTGCTTCCTGTTTTGACAGTGTAAGTTATACTTGGGCAGGAAAAAAAGGAAGCCCACAGACATAATTGCAACCATGTCTAATTAGGCAGAGCTATGTAAATTCAGCGTTTCTACATGATTATAAATGTCAGGAGAGCCTTAGATAAGACATGAGAGTTTTGAGTATCTCTTGTGTACCTAGTCTAAAATGTCCTTATTGCTAATCCTATTCATCTGGAGTTGCTTCCTAATTAGAATATTTATGGGCTAATAAGGAGGTGAACAAGACACTCCAGTTCTGTTCCAAAGGTGAGAGTAGGGATTCATTAGACTCAGCGTCTCTGTTTTGATTGCTGTACAATGTAATTAACATTGTGCTAGACAATCATTTTAGATTTACCTTAACAACAAATATTTAAAAAGATTCCTGTTGTTGTTCTTTCTGAGTCTGGGTCTGCTGGAACCAAGAGCGGTTATGTCATCAGCTTTCTGAGATTTGGAGGTTCCAGGGTGGATTTTTCGTATTTTGTCTCACAAACTGTTTTGACCTCTGTTGGCCAGTGGCTGTTGTTTCCGAGTTTTGTCCGCACTAGGTAGAAGTGAATCTGCTGTGGATACTTTATGAATTCAAACTTTATGGATTTTCTATCACCTCTTTGGTAGGGAATGCTTCTTTCCATTTTTTTTCCAGACTTTTCTATCTATATCCATTGGCCTCATATAAAAATGTTTAAAGTTGGAGGTAGTTCAACTGGTTTTAAGATATATGGCCATGAAAGCATAGTTACTGGATGACGTCCAGTGTGTGACTCTAATTTTTCTTCTGGAAGGGGCTTTCCCACCCAGAGCCCCACTGAGTCTGGGCAGCAGGAGAAATGCATCCCACATCCACACCAAGTCAGTACCAGGGCGATTCCCTTGAATTCTGCTCCACTGCGTTGTAGACCATTGTGATCCACTACTGTGTGAGGATTTGGATGCTTCCTTAGTGGGATCTAATTGTCCCCTCTTTCCCCTTGAAGGAAGGTCTGGTCCTTGCCCACCCTCCCAGCCCCAGAGCTGGGTTGCAGAAGGCACCTTCCAGCCTTCTTCCTGCTGCATCTTCTCTAGCTTTGCTGCCAAAGCTCCCATTTCAAAAGACCCCTGAGCACAGCCACAGGAGAGATGCTCTTTCCCTGAAGTCCAAGGAGGAGCTGTGAGGACTGCCAGCCCTAAACAATATGGGGCAGTGCTGCTCAAGCCAGAGAACGGGGGGCAGCCTCCGAGGTACCTCCTGTTGGATTTTACAAAGGACCAAGGCACAGAGTTTCTATTCTCCCTCCTCTCCATCTCCCTTACCTTTAAGCCCAACTTCTGTCTGCAAACCATGCCGGAGTTCTACAAAGCAATGTTCATACAAAATACAAATGTTAAATTGTTCCTAAATATTTCCCAATGCTGTGGCCAGTCTAGAAGTCAACTCTTTTTTAAGCATAAGTTGCTCAAAGCAAAACGTAGGGTCTTAATTTGCTCTCTTTACTTTCTTTCCCATAATGGGAAATGGACCCATCTGAGCAAATAATGTTCTGTGACTTTAAAGGTGTTACAGAAAAGTTGTTAAGATGGCAAGTCACGTTACTTCAAGTCTTCTCTGTATAAATTACAGTTCAGTGCAAGAATCTCATAGATAATGATAAATATAGCATCATTCTGCTGCTGATGAAAATCATTATCAGCCATTATCAACTTTAATTAATATATTCACATTATTCAAATCCAGGTAGAAAATGTTCTTTGCATCAAGTCTAGAGTTTATGGCTTTTGTGCTGGTGGAAAAGCAGCTGGGAACAGGGGAGCAACTCTGGGGAAACACTTCGTTTACACACGGGGTCCAGCAAATTATACGTCCTATAAATCTCACCTGTTTTCCATGCCTATGTACAAGGGCTGGAAGATCTTATACTTCGGGGGGATATTTCTCTCCTTAGTGCACTGCTTCTGCACCAGAAGGGCTTTGCTGTTGTTTGTAGCATCTCAGTTGTCTCCGTAGCAACCAGGGTGATGCCTTGGAATACACAATTGAAGATGCTTGGAATGAGCACTGGTAGCAAATGTTCTTTGCTATGAAAAATGATTGAAAACAAACAGAAAATATGGGCTAAATATACCTCTGCTAGTTCTAAATGGAATGCTTCTTGAAAATTCCATTAGACATCAGCAGCTCTTTAAATAAATAGCCAGTGTGTCCCCGTCCATCTGAGTGTGTCCATTTGTTGATTGTCTGTATTTGGGGTTTTTTTCCCTTTTGTAAAAATACTGAGACCAAATGCTGCCCTGTGCTGCACACACAGCCCCAGGGAGCAGCACCAGGCGTGTGGGGTTGAACATCCCCTTCCACTTGAAAAAGAATCTGAACTATAACTTCAGGCAAATGTACTGGCCCTCCTAAACCCCTCCTGCTACTCTGGAAGGAAAGCTGTAGACCCCTGAATCCACACCCTGGGGCGTAGCTGGGGGTCTGTTCAACCACCAGGACTTTCCAGGAGAGAGGGAGAGGAAGATTTCGTATAACCAGGTATTCTCTGTTCATCTGCTGTGCTGAACCTGGCCCCCTGGCAGGTGAGACCAGAGGGCTCTGCTTTATGTACACAACAAAGCAAATGTGAAAACTGCCTGAGGAGATGCTCCTGCATCCATCTCGCCACCTCCATGCCCACTACAGTCCACTCGCAGCACGCCAGGCACCCAGTGTGGGTTCACATCATCTCTCTGCAGGCAATGTAGGAATACCTGGAAAATCCTCCCTCTCTCAGATGCACATATTCCTGCAATCAGACCAGAGGAACGTGTTCTGTTTCAGATGGAGTAGTGAAAATGGGATCCGTGATGTGTGTCGTGGTTTCCACTTCTGCCCCTTCAAAGTGACAGGGCTGACTTTATGTGGGGCAAGGTCTGTCCTCTAAATCAATGACTCCATGGGTTAATGGTTGAGAGAGAGACTTTAAAGACTCAAAGTAGGGACCTGTTACAGTTAGTTTGTGGTAGCACTTTGTTTCTGCTGTCAGATAGTAATGTTTCTAAACCTGGACTGTTCTGACGTTTGCTACGAGAAAAGAGAACTAAAAATTCCATACAGCTCCCATTAACTGAGAATGAGGAATGCACTTTAGTTAGTGGGATGAGATGAAACCTTTTCACCTCTGGGACACAAATGTCAATGCAACTTAAATACATTTCATGACCTCACCTTATTCCCTACAGGGAGTTAATCCATCTCCCAAGAATCTTGATATGTACCTATCACAGCTTCCAGCTTCTTAGCAGAGGCCAAGGACCAGAGACCTAAATCCCTTCACATCCCACCTGAAGGGGATGATCCCACCAAGTCCACATGGAGCCTGGTCTTAAGCTTTGCTTCTTGCTGACAGCGAAGTACATCACCTTCTAGACCTTCTATTTCCACAGCACAGCTTTGTCTGAGAAATGGAGGAAATAAAGCAACACACATAAAGCATTTGCTTAGTGTAAGTTTGTGCACCACCTCCGGAACCTGAGGTGAGAAGCTCTGTCATTTAACATTATATACTGTGTAGGAGTAGGAGAACTACTTATTTTCTTTTCCAAAAGTACAAGTCTCACCAGTATTTAGGAGAGGATTAAATGTAAGAGTCTCATCAGCCCCTTTTAAATCTGCCACAGAGTTAAGATGTTAAACTGGATTGTGAAGAAAATACCAGTGCAGGTTTGGGGGTTTCCCTTGTGATGTATAGAGAGCTGAGATTATAGAGCACGGGGCCACGGGCAGCCGAGGTGGTTTCATCTAAATTCAACATCACGACCGAAGCAAAAATACTTCATTTTGAGGGATTCTTTCTACCATGTTGTGCCCTTTCTTTTTAATCGTCAGAAAGTATCAGCTCTAGAATAAGGATTATTATTTGCAACTGGTGCAACCTGAGCAAATTACAGCTAACGCATGGTAGCCTAAGGTGGGATAAGACACCCCAGGCTTACTGCAGGTGCAGGAGCTGAGGTAATATAAATCCATAACCTAGCTTGTCTCAGAATAAGTTTTTTTACGTACCTATATCCTTGGTCTGCAGTTACATTTTGCTACGCTAGTTATGTCACCGAGTATAAAATGATGAATTGCTGCGCAAAACTTACAGCCCATCTAGTTACAGTGGCAAGAAGTTTCTTTCTGCTGGATGTAATTCTGCTCAGGAAGCTGGCGCATCCAGCAAAAGGACTTTCTTGCACATAAAACCAGGTCTCAGCTGAGGTTGGGGAGAAAGAGGGTAACATTGCCAATATGGATTTGATCGATAGAGCTTTGCTTACGGGTATAAAGAAAGCTTAAGACTATTCAGCGTCTCAAACTGGACTCCCCGAACTGATGATGAATGCCTCTGAAAAAATAATCTTAATTCCTCTGTCCGTTCCTCACTTGAGAAATGGGGCTAATTCCCAGCTCACAGAAGTTTAATGAAAATGAATATGTCAATATTTATGCCTACAAAGAAAATAAAATATGCTGGCATTATTTATAGCATTCCAGTAAGCTCGTCGGAGCAGCATCATACATGATGAGGTCACGGGTTAACAAGGATTAATTATCTTGGCAGAATTCTGCTTTGCAGTTTTTCATTTCAGTCTGCTGCTTTTGAGTATTT
This sequence comes from Piaya cayana, assembly GCA_013389865.1. NCBI lineage: Eukaryota > Metazoa > Chordata > Aves > Cuculiformes > Coccyzidae > Piaya > Piaya cayana. The sequence continues at coordinate 79,039 of WAAB01021625.1, read as the reverse complement.
TATAGCGTAGGCTACTAAATTGGGGGTCACATTGCCTCTCGTATGAAGTTCAGCTCTTGCATACGTAAATGTTTAAGAGGAAACGTAGCCAGAATTGGAGAAAATTGAAATGCTGAAACTCCCTCTTGCAGCTAGTAGCTAAGAAACTGCTGCAGTCCTCCAATTTTATAACTGCAAGAATTACATTTCATCACATAAAGCTGGTTGGCAAGTTCCTCTCTCATACCTTGTGGCAATGTGAAGTTAATTCCATATTACAAGAACCAGGGAGGTTGTCAGGGGGATCTCTGCAGCGCTGACTCCTTTATAACATTTTCCCTGTTAAGATGGAACCTGCTTCTGGTCACTTAAAGGCCTTTGACACTTGCAAAGGTCCCACGCATCCCTTAGATGACAAAAAGAATAGATATTAAATGCTGCTTGATTAAGGCCCTGATCTGAGAAAATTAAATCCTGCTTTTAATTATTGAAATGGCTTGTGGCTACTGCTCCGTCCTCATTTTACATATGAGAAAGGGCCCAAGATACCCTGCCAAAGGTCTCCCTGTATAGCTGAGACTTTCTAGGATCATCTAAAACCCTTCCAGGTCCACTCCCTCCTCTTCCAAATTAATAAACGTGGCCTTTAAATTTCACATTTTGTGTATCAATACTCTTCTTCTGGAGTACTTTGTAGAAGATTGTTCTGACAAGAGTTCCTCCTCCCACCGCTGACATTGAGCGGTTTGTTCTCTGGATGATAAGGATTGCTCTTTTTGTAGTCTCACCTGGACATGCAGTGACGCTCCTAACGGAGATCTGATTAAGGCTGACAGACCCAATATGGGAAGCAGAACGTTCCTGCTCATCACAGTGGATTCTCGCAGTGGCATTCTGCCAGCCCCACTTCTCAGTCCTTTAGGTTATCAGCAGTTTTTCAGTTTATCGTGAAGCCATTCGTTCCTGTTCCTTACTTCCCCAGTTTTATCTCTTGCCTGAAACCTCCTGAGCCGGCAGCATGTATATACAGGTCTGCACTCCCCAAAACGCAAAACGTATACCCTGGAGGGTGGGGAAACCCCACTGGAGCTGGGCTGCCCTAGCACTGGCATCGCATCCTTCAAGGTGCCTCTGCAAAGTGCCTGAGCTGGGTTTCAGACCTCACTGCAGCATTTCTCTACAGGACACTACTGAACCCAAAAGATACAGACATCATCGCCAAAACTAAGTTCTCCTGAATGCCCTGCAGCCAATTTCTCTTGCAAACCTATGACTGTTCAATACAGCTGTCAATATTTTCCTGGGATCTCTCTGTTCTTATTCCCCAAATGTTGTACCCCAGAGACTGGAGAGTGCTGAGAACATCATCAAGCTCCTCGGGAAGCTCTGTGCTGTTAAGACTGCTTTCTGCAAACATTTCTTTATTTTGGTGGCCTTCCTTTTGTAAGAGTACACATAATAATCCGTTCGTGACTTCACTCAAATCCTTTAATACAATGTTTAATAAAAAAAATCTTTCTCTTATATTTATCTAGTACATCTGCATGTAAACATTGGGATCATTAGCTTCTAAAAGCAGCTGAGATGCCTTGTTCCGAGAAAAATAGCATATTAGCCTCCATTAATCCTAGATCTTGTTCAGTGAGGGATGTTTACCATCTAAGTGGTTATAGCTGTGTTGCACTGGTAAGTTATCACAACCTTTATTAATCTGTTTTGCTGTGGACCTGCATGGTTTTTCTATTGGATTCAGTCTGAATTATTTCCCTCCTCTTTCTATACCGAGACGTGGTACAACGATTGAATGTTGAATCAACTCCATATTTTTCTTTCTTATGTGTTCCATCCTTTGGCATTGTTAATATAAACAAAATGAACAAGATCAAATCTTATTGTCGTTCAAATATCTTTGTTTCATGTTGTGGGTTAGAATTTCCAGGCAGCTTGAAATCCTTCCCTCGCAGAATAAGCTTTTGGGTACTTTTCCCACAGCATCGAAGATCCTTTGCACCTGTTTTCACATAAAAATTGACTTTTCTCTGATCAGCAAGGCTTGCAGGTTAGCTCAAGGATCATCCCCATGGCACTCGGAGCAGGGGCTGGATCGGTGCCATGCAAAGCAGCTCTACAGTTGCCGCTGCAGCAAAACAGTTGATAAAATTCCACGGCTTTGGGGGTCAAAGTTTGCAGAATAAGAGTTTTCGATGGAAGATACAGACAGGACTTAGAGCAGTATGGCCCGTGTTGCTTGATCCCCGATGCTGATCCAGTCGACTGATCATTAATGATGCATACAAGGTGTAGTACTCATGATAGTTACTAAACAGGGGTCTTCCAGCTGCCTCTGCACTGTGTGAACCTCCTCAGGTCACGCCTGCTGTATTTGTCTGTGGCACCTAGAAGAGCATATTCCTCTCTAAAGACAGGGAAACACGGCTGCTTGCAGTCAGAGCTGGTTTTGACAGGCGCCCCCATTAGTATTTCTGACTTCAACCAAACCGAACCAAGTTTCTTTTCCAGTACTTCTGTCAATCACATTCCCTCTCATCAAATCGACATGTGACCCTACCTATACTGCGTAAAGCGGCTCTTAAGGGATATACAACAGGGAGCGGCTTACATTAATTTCTTCTCAGTTATTTGACTATTTTCCACTAACCTTTCATTCTGCCATATTTAATTAAATCAGCTGCTTTTCCGACTATAACCTGTTCTTTCACCATTCAGATGTTCCCTTCAGTTTGTAATGGTGAAGGCATCTTGCAGCAAGCAAGGACTTACCCAAGCTGTTGCCTTAAAATAATTCTCAGTGATAAATAACGAGTGACACCAAATTGTTTTATTTTATCCAGACACACGGAGTCAACACAGTAAAGATTCCCAAGACTTGTGTTGGGCTCTTGATTGCCATTGATTTCAAAATCCAGGATCCTTGTGTTGTACACATCAGGGGTGTGTGTGTAGGGTTAGAGGAATAGGTTTGAATATATTATGTGGAATGTATTACATTGATTTTATTTTTTTAATTGCTGCCTTGATGGGATTTAGAAAACCTCAGATTCCTAAGAATAAAAAGGTCTGACTATAGCAGCAGTGTCATGAGAATGGAAATCTGACTGCAAAAATGAGACCGAGTATAAATTATGAGCAATATTATGAATATTTATTCACCTGCACTGATCTTCTTGATGATCTTTTTCAAGCATCTAGCCCGACAGAGCTTAAAGAAGGAGGCAGTTTTACCTGAATTGTGAAGGGTTTTTCTTCTTCTTTTTAATCAAGCGAGATATACCAGAAAACAAATCAAGCTGATAAAAACAGAAGTCAGACTTACGAGAAAAACAGCTGTAGCAGCTAAATGGCTTAAAGCAGAGCAAGTAGGAAAACAGCATGTGGGGCTAATGATGGGTGGTTTTCAGGTTTCAGAATACATTAAGGCATTCTCCCTGTTTATTAAATTGCTCTGGCAGCATTTGACAGCAAAGGTTTTGTGGATTATAACAGTGCAACGGACATAACTAGGATATTTTTTTCCCCAAAGCCTGGCCTTTGGGTAATCACCAAGAAGTTACACGCTGCAGGAAGAATTTGGTTTGCACAAGTCCAAAGAAGGTCATTTTTTATTTTCAAAAATGTTTCTCAGATTGCTGTTTACTTTCCCTTCCTTTGGTCTGCCTGAGGTTTTGGGATTCTTTTTTTTTCTGTCTCTCAGCGCTCACTCCTTTTGTCAGAAAGCGGCAGACACACACAAGAAGCAGCATCAATTTGATGCTGGCATATTTACCAAAGGGCACCTCTCAGCAGCGGCGGTTGCTGTGCGGCCGCCTAGACATTGAACTATTGCTAAGCTCTTCCTGCCCAAGAAAAGCCAGATGTAATTTCATGGTTTTACAAAAATTGCCTCAGCCAAAAGTTAGAAGGTTTGTTCCTCGGGTCTCCTTTTCAGTGCTTTGCAAGATGACCTGACATCTCTGGGGCATAAAGCCTGCAAAATGTGGAGAGGAACTGAAAGCAGCGTCTGCTGGATCTGAGTTCTTTTTTGTTTCTGATGAGATGCAGAAGAATGACAACTTCAGTGCTGGTACCCAGCGTGGTTGCCTCCAGAGGAAAGGGTGGCAGAGGTGGGTACTTCTGCAGCCCTCATCCCTGCTTCAGCAGACTAATGGATTTTTGTTCTCGGGTTATCGCCGTGAGATAAGAAAGTGTTTTCATTTTGTTTTGAAGTGTTATTTTCAATTTCTTTGAGGCGCAGAAAAATTAAATGACCTACTAAAGGTCACTTGGGGAGTGTTTGGGAAAATGCAAAAGAAATCCAGGTCTTCCAAGCTGCAGCTTTAATCACAACCCTACTCTGTTTTGGCACTGACTCAGTGTCTGTACTCAGAATCAAAATAAACTATCCAAGATATTCGTCATATTCTTTTTTTAAAATGAAATTTATTTGTAGCTCGTACCAGCTCGCTGCCACCCCGTTACGTGACCATCGGTGGTGACAATCGGAAGCATATAATTCATTTTCCTCATTTCTCTCCTGCTTCCTTGTGGACTTATCTGAATTTTGGATCACTGACTAGTGAGATGTAGCCCATTTCTAATGATTCTGTGATTCTAATTTTGGCGCTGAATGAGAGAACCAAATGAGAAGCTCATTAACTGACAGACTTTATAAACAGGGAAGTCGATACTATCCAAGGACAGAGATACTGTTACAACAGGGTTTCTGATAATAATTTTGATAGTAGTTCTCATAATCGTTTTTAAGTCAATGCATAGTGCCTGAATAGATTTAATAGACTGTGCACAAGCCAAGTGCTTTTATGAGACTTCCTTGAGACGTGGAAATCGGTTAGGTCCCTCAGTACAGCACCAGTCTGTAAATCATGTTAAGACTAGGAAAGACATACTACGGAGCGCTGGCTTCATTGTGGTGGTGGCGTTCTTTTCATACATATCTTCGGAAAACAGCCCAGTCCTTATTTTCTGCTTGGTCCAGGCTTGCTGTCTTATTTGCCAAGGCTCAATCAAAAAAAAAAAAACAACCCCAAAATGCTACGTTTATCTTATAAAACTTCCTGAATCTGGAAGATGCTGTCACAGTCTTAAATGGAGAGGTACTCTTTAAGTATTGGGTGACCTTTACAGAATGAGGACAATTTTAAAGCACTATTTCAGATATGAAAAAAAATTTATTTGGACTTAAAACTTCAAGCAGCTGCATTCAGGTTGTAACAAAGGCCTGTGCTCAAATAGCAGGTAAAAATTGTGACCTCTCATTCCCCATGCTTTGCCATTCAAAGTATCTGGTTAAACAGACCCTGCTTAGCTAGTAGGGTCATAATTCAGCATAATTCAAAACATGCTGTTACCATAAGTGGTGGCCAGCTGGGATCAGAGCATGGCAAAGGCTCTGCAAGGTGTGTTTGGGTCAGTTGAGTGTTCTGGAGAATGTATTTTCCATGGGTCCCTTTTCTTAGGTAGAGGTTGCTGCATGTTCTCACGTGTTCTGCCACAGTGGGGGTTCAGCTTGGGTGTTTTCTTTCAAAACCTTGATAGCCCAGGCTCAGTGATCCCTCAGGAATAAAACTCACTCTGAATTGTGTACATACATATATATAGGTATGTGTATATATAAATATATACACATATATGTATGTATAAATATATACACATATATATGTAATCAGATCAGCATATCACTCAAAAGCATCTCTGTTCCTTTTTAACGCAGCCCTTCCTATGCACAATATTGCTAGCACCAGGCATGGGGAAAACCATGAAAATGCTCCCCCAGGATCCCAAGTCTCTGTTACCCTTTTCAGTTATTTGTCTGCTGCAGCAGGGGCGTCTGGTTTTGTTCAGGGCTTCTTACTGTTTGGAGCTTATATTTCTAAGCTTCCCTTTGTATCCTTGACAACTAGCAGATCGCTTTCTGAGATGAGATTCTCAGTCAATAACACGGCTCCCGGAGCTGGCTGTTCAGCAAAGTCCTGGCTCTCACAATGAAATTAGGTGGATGAGCAATTCGGTTTGGTTCACATCTCTTCTGTCCTGGAGGCTGCAGGGAGATATAGCCAGGATGCTCCAAAGCTTTCGGTGTGACTGTTAGGGTCTTCTCTCTACCTAGCACGTCCTTTGGAAAGTTTCGACTTTCACCACTTCCACTGTCTGAATAACACACCAAAAAAAAAAAAGGCAGCTGCGGCAACAGCCACAGAACTATTTGGTTTCATGCTATGAAAAGGCCAGAGAAGAAACCTGAATGGCTTTCCAGCATTCTTTGATTTTATAACCTCTCTGTGATAAAAAAAGATCGTGTTCCCTTTCTTTCTAGTGACTTTTAAAGCACTTCCTCATGCTTTCCTGCAAACAGCTCAGTTAGCTATTGCTGAGCATTGTTAGCACCACCAGAAGCTGTTTTGCTTTCAGAGATTCAGCACCCACGCTGGGAGAAACTGGAAGAATTGATTGCGTGTCTGCTGGTTCTGAATGGGTTAAATTGCAGCACATTAAAGTACTATCTTAAAATGCAGTAGCTGGAGAGAGAAAGAGATGAGTAGGATAAAGTGGGAGATCCCACAGGTTACAGGTCTCAGGTGCTGAGAGGGAGAGTTAAAATGAACGTTAATTGCTGGTGGTTAATCAGGCTGCCAGGTGAGAGCTATTTGTTAGAAGCCAATAGTCAATATAAGTGCAGTGCCAAAGGGTGATCCCTGGGTTAGGTTGTGGCCTCTAGATCTTTGCTTGTCTTGGGAAAAAATGGTAAGTGTTAGGCTCATTTCTGGACATTTGTGGAATGGTTCTTCCAGCCTGGTGGTGTGAGTGGGAACTAGAGCAAATGCTACAAGTGCTCGTTGGAATGACTCCTGAATAAATATTTTCCTTCTTTCTGAGTCACATGTGTTCAGTGCTGCTGGCAGAAACCCTCTGCTGTGGGAAGGGTTAGCATGAGAAGTCCTCCTCTCCCTGCTTCCTCCATGCATTCCAGAGAGTAGAGTGCTGTGTGAGCAGGGAATCATTCTTGGCACGGAGACAGGGGCTTTGCCCTTTGAGACTAGCAGAGGGTAGTCTCTGACTATTTTCTTGGTAAATGCTGGTTTTCCCACCATCTCCATGATACCACTGGGCTGAAACATGATGGCATGAGCAGCTGGGCAGTGCTACACCTCTAATTTAATGGTGTGGGCGAGGTGGGAGTGTGCTGTGAAGGGCAATTCTGAGAGCCGTGGATGATGAGACTGAGGCTTTTCCTTAGCTGGAGGCACTTTTCAATATCTGGATGACAGGCAGGTTCAGTCACATGGTTGCAGGATCGGGGTCTGACCTCCATATTACAGGCCAAGATGTTTTGCATTGGCACTTTTCTTAAAGAAGAAAACCAGCTCCGTTAACACACCCCCACATCCAGAGAGTGAACTGTGTGTTGTGAGACTTAGATCAAGGCCCTGCCCCTACTCGAGAGCTTTGCAACTGCAGGTAATGCATAAAATCAAATATGCCTGGGAGCTTGCAGATGGAGAACACCATGTCATGCTGGAAGAAAATTCTATATGACCCCCAGCCAAAGGGGAAAAAAATAAACCTGTCTACTTCACTGTTTGTGGTTGCGCAGCACCAAGTAGCCCCATTAGCTGTAAAAAAGGGTTCCCTTCCCTTCTTACATCCTTGCCCGATAAAGTGTGCAATGCCTCTGACGATAGCTGGCTCTGTGTAGCAAGGCTGAGACAGAGCAAAACTGCATCTTTTTTAGCTCGGGCAGCAGCTTGTGCATTAAGATTCACGGGCCCCGGGTTTGATGTCTGCTGAAGGTGCTGTGTGTGTGACATGATGCTGCGCTGTATGTAAGAAATGAAAAGGTCAAGCGCTATCAAAGACTCTGCTCGATTCCGGCCCACAGATGAAGTTCACTCACTCCCACCATCTCTGGAGAGGGAACTGTGTAAGGTATCGGGTGCTTCGTGAAAGCTGCCGACTTTCACAGAGCTCCCAGAATGAGATTTTTCTCCTGGAAGTCTGTGTTTCTATTTCATTGTGACTAAGTAGGGAGCATTAAAGGAGAAATGCTTTTAAAGAGTTGCCTGTGAGCATTGTTTAAATGAGGGCTAGTTAGATCTTTCTGGAAAAAATATCCCTGCTAGAGTCAAGTGGAATTTGGGGGGGGGAATCTGTTTATTTGTTTTCAAATTGTCTTTCCTGGCTCTGGTGTTTATTACTGATCCGTTCACCATCAACTGCCATGGAATGGTTTGGGTTGGAAGGGACCTTGAAGATCGTCCAGTTCAAACCTTCCTACACCGGTAAAATAGAATATAAAAACTTCACTAGCATGTTAAGATATTATTCAGTAAAAAAACAGAGGAACATCTCATATTCTTCTCACTGATATTGCAAAAGTAAGGGGAGACAGAAAAATACATAAACACAAATAAGATGTGAGGATTGCCGTGGAAGAAAATAGGATTTAGATTCTCTAGCTCCTTTGCCAACAGATTCTGACTTGGTACATCTTACAGCAACATCCTGGTAACCTTATTTGCTTTACCAGACACGATGATAAAATTAGCTAGGCGTGTATTTCTCTGGAAGTGGTAATTAATTGGACAATATTTGTACAGAGCTTTGAAAATGTGGGTCCTAATTTTGCAAACCCTTTGTCCATGATGCAGATTAATTTAATCACATAATCACTACGCTTCTGGACTTTGGCATAGGCAGTTACCCAGCTTGTGTGATTTATAATAATTGCACGTGTAAACCAGGCATAGCCATATTCCTAAAAATACTGTGTATGTACATTTGAAAATTGGGATCGTGAATAGCACTTTATTACTAGGGTCTTGTGTTAGAAGACTTTGTTCTGCTGGACTCTCTCTCTGAAAATGATTCAGTTTTATTTATAATCTCTCGACAGGACCATACTCATCTTGGTCAGGGGTTTGAGGCAGTGTCTTTGGTGCCTCTTGATGGGGAGAGCCACTTGGAATAACTGTAGTTTTGTTTGGGGCCCCTACTCCTTTGTGTGTGCCAGTGGAATGAGCTGGTTGAGTGATACCAGTTGATGATGAGTCTTGAGCCATTTTCACACAAATATATTGTGGTATTTGGACTGACGGGGAGTTAATTCTTTTTCTTCCTAAGAAGTTGTGTGTATGCAGAGAACGCTGAGATCCAAATCCCGTGGTAGCTCTATTTGTTGTAAATCCTACCTAGGCCAAGAGTATTTTATCCCTAATTCAATCCATTTCTTTGGACATTTTTGCTTCCTAGATCCCCTATTGGATTGCTCCGGTATCTCACTCCTTTAGCGCTGAAGGACCTACTAATTTCCAGCCTGAATTTATTCATGGCCAGTTTATATCCATTTGTTCTTGTGTCAACATTGTCCTTTAGTTTAAATTGCTCCTTTGCCTTCCTAGTGTTTATCCTCCTGATGTATTTATAGCCAGCAATCATATTTGCTATCAGCCTTCATTTTGCTAGACTAAACAAGCCGAGCTCTTCTAGGCTCTTCTCTGCTGATGGGCTCTTCACTGCCAGCACCTGGTCGGATCTGGGTTGCTCAGTAGTGAATATGAGGGACCCGGACTGTGCACAGCATCCCGCCGAGCCCTCGGCGCTTGGCACCAGGAATTCATATTGCCATATCCGCAATGCTCATACGGCACATGATGCGTTTGCCAACGTTGCTTGTGCCTCAGCAGCAGGGAGCTGGTGGGATGTGGTCCTAGTCCTCGCTCGTGTCCAGTAAAGCAGCTTCTGGACAAGTTTTGTTATTGGTTCCTTGCTGCGTTATCTTGTATTTCGTACTATTAAATTACATCTTGTTTCTGTTATTTAATTTTCAGGTTATCCTTCTTTTCAAGCTGTTGCTTCTTTCTGTACAAGGCGCTGCTATCTCATTAGCCAAGCCCTTGATCAACTTCTCATTAACCAGCTTAACCAGTTTTTTTTTCAACTGATTCCCATCTTCTGGAATTTAGCTGATGTATTTCTTTGTGGCACTGATCAGGTGATTGACAGAAGAGCAGAGAGATTAGATCTACCATAGCTCCTTTAATTATTCTTTCCTTCATAATTTTTTCCTTCAAAAGCCATTCTTAGTTTTTAGGTCAGACTAAAAGCTCTGCACTTATCAAGATGAGAGTTTTTTTCCTTGGCTTAAGTAGAAATAGCACATTTACTTTCCACTGGCGTGAAGGTTTGCTAGATTTATTAAAACTATTAGCCACTGGGACCAGGTTTTTAGTCCAGACCCCCTCAGGGCAGAGGTTTGTTTCTTAGTTCCACAGCATCCCCATCAGAGTAAAGATGTAGTAAATGCTTTGTTACCTCTATGCTGTAGTTTCTGCCCTGCCCCATTTAAAGTCTTCTTTTTGTAAAGACCAAGAATATGAGAATTATTCTGTATGATCAAAACGCCATCAAGAAAATGTCTCTTGTGCTTGGGGGCATGAGGCTGCCTTTTTTTTTTTTTAATAGTTATAACAATAACAATAATATTAGGGCAACAAACTATGATGTCCCTGGAGACGTTGCAACAAATTGGAAGGACATGTTGAAATTAAAATTGATTGAGTAGTTCAATAAAATCAGCTTAATGCACAAAAGCAAAAAGGTTAGCTACAGAAAAAAAAACAGTAATTTGTTATCTACTGAGGCCAATCTTGCTGAAGACTGAATTGTTGTAAACTAAAACAAGGTTTGGACAGGCTGGGTTTGGACGGTAACCCAGTGCCTAAAGGTCTGACATATCTTGAACAACTTCCAGTTACATGTTTTTCTGTTTTATTTGGCATTACGTGCCACCAAAGGCCATTCTCATACCAGATTGCGCTTCTGCTCTAAACGCAGCACTTATGCCTTCATCTGATGGAAATCAGTGCAGCTTTGGTAATGTCTGAGGTTTCCACCAGCAACTCACCTCTCTCATATCCCCGACTATTGCAGCTGCCTCCGGTCTCCTGAGATACAGCACCCAACTCAGAGGGGTCCATTCCCATAACGATCCTATACTATCCCTCCCTCCATCTGAGATCTGCAGTAATTCCTCAGTTTCTCACTGTGTTCATTTGCCTTCCCTTCCCCCTTCTCATCTTTAAGCACCAGCTCTTTGTGGCTGGTATGTTTGCACATTACTAAATTCATAGAATCATAGAATCACCAGGTTGGAAGAGACCCACAGGATCATCAAGTCCAACCATTCCTATCAAATACTAAACCGTGCCCCTTAGCACCTCACCCACTCATCCCTTGAACACCTCCAGGGAAGGTAACTCAACCACCTCCCTGGGCAGCCTGTTCCAGTGCCCAATGACCCTTTCTGTGAAGAATTTTCTCCTTATGTCAAGCCTGAAGCTCCCCTGGCAGAGCTTGAGACCATTCCCTCTTGTCCTGTCGCCCATCCCTTGGGAGAAGAGCACAGCTCCCTCCTTTCCACAACCTCCTTTCAGGTAGTTGTAGAGAGCAATAAGGCCATTTTTATTTTTTACCTCGTATTATCTGATTGCTATAACCTTTAAAGTTTCTTTAATTTCGTGTTCTGCATTTGTATGGGGTTTTCTATTAACTATGATACTCTGAAAGGCACTTCGTTAAATAAAAACTTCATTGCAAATCTAAGATTAATAAGACAGGGTCTGTGATTACATGCATGCACATGTCATCAGAGTATGTATAATTTGATAAGTAAAATTGTGACGTTAAAACTTTTAAATGACACTTTCTAGCCCTTTACCCCCTCTTGTATGGAAGGATTCATTTTTCCAGTGGAAGCTTTAGTTAAGTGAATAAAGCGAGATAGAAAGGAGCAGGAGGCAGTGGGAGGTTTGCAGGCTGCGTCCTGGTATGAATAAAGCGTGGTGCAGACTGAACGTGACCTTACCCAAGGTCCACAGTTTGTTCTCAGAGTTCAGACTAAAGTTTGCACAACAGTGTCACAGGCTTCAGAATTGCTCCTGACACAGAGACAGAGCTGCCTTTGCCAAGCCCTGGCTGGAGGCGTGCGGCGTTACTCCTGCCTCGCTGCGGTGGACTCACCGCAGAGTGTGACCTGGCAGCCCAACAGCTGTGAAGAGGCCGGTCTGCAAACACAATAAAATATAACAGAAAACAGACAAGTTAAAAAATCAGCCCCCCTGCTGATGGAAGCTGTTTCATCGCCCTCGTGGCTGATGGAAAGAAAGGGACATTCTTTTTTTTCTTGCGGTCACTGCGAAGCACTGAAACTTTTACAATAATGTGCAACAGCTACACTATGAAATCAAAACCGCTGTGAGTTACGTGTCTCGCTGCAGTAAGGGAACATTAGAGGTGGTTTTGCTATTTAAATGCAGTATTGAAATGCAGTTTCTCATGTGGGCCTCCAACCTGTTTTTCTAATTTATGTGGAATCTGATTGCCACTATTTTTTTGAAATATCTTCCTTCCTGTCTATGATTTAAATGTAATTTGGCTCACAAGTATTTGGCTGTTAGGGAATACTTCTGTCAGCCTCCCAAGTTGTGTAGAAGAGACGATAAGAAAGGAAAAGCTAAATATGAAATAGAAATTGCGTTCACTAATAAGGACATTTCAGCCTTAAATTACCCAGTGCCTTACAAATGGAGTAATGAACAGCAGCGTTTTGTGCGAGAAAAAACAAGAGCTAACAGTGGTTTCTCCCTTATGTTTTATTATAGAAGGTAGCAAGAGATAATGAAAGTGTATTTCCATAATATATTCAAGTTGCAAGGTGCTGATGGATCCCCGTGCATGATATCTTGTCAATTTTACAGGTTAATATCTGTCAATTAAAAGTCCTGGATTCAAGATAAAGCTAAAATTCAGATCTCTGTTATTCTAGCAACTCGGAATTAAGGAATTGAGGCACTTACAGCACTTCACAAATGTTTGCGTGGGAGTAGAGAGACCTCTTTGACCTACTTCTTGCCCACTGACATTTCAAAGGACATTTGATGCTTTACCCATGCTTGCAACATCGGGACATGAGCAAAGCAGCCCTTGAGTACCTAAGCTGCGTTCCAAGAGCAGGACCAATCCAGCACGTGGCAGGTTTCTCCTCCCTGTGAAGTCCCTTCATTTGGCTTTGCACAAAACTTCTTCCCGCATAATGTTGTGCCTCGGTTTGATATTCAGTCCCTTCGGGGTCCCTGATGTGTCACTGGGGTTGCTTTGTCCTTGCATCCCAGCTCACATCTTGTGATTGAACCTTAAGCTATAAGGAAGTGGCAGTGATGTTCAGCTTTGCCCTGAGTTGCACAGATTTTATGCAACCGTCCTCCCTGGTTCTCAATGTGTCACTTTGCCTGTATTTCAGGAGAGGAGCTTTGCTTTGATACCTGCCTGTAAAGTGTTCCGCGTACCCTGAGCACAACACATGTAGACATCAACACTAAATTTTGCAGATCCAAATGAAAATTTATTGTTGAGGCCAGTTTTGCAGATTAGGAGGCTTTTCTCAGTGCTGGCAGATATTCTTAAGTAAAGACACATCCCAGGGAGATGTGCACATAGGGAAGATAAGATGCCCTTTCCTGTTTATTCAGATTTATTTTCCAGTTGCATTGACATCATGCAGCATCTTTTCTAGAAGAACTTTAACGTGGAGGGATTTCATGGTTTGCTTTGGAAGGCTTTTACTTTGAGAGCCATGCGTGCTCAGGAACTTCAGTCAGTTCTTCTGAACTTTTGGGGTTTGCTTTGTATATTTATTTTCCATACTAGACTGAAATTCTCCTTATTTCCCTAGATTGCATTAAAATGCTCTCCGTATTCCAATCCTTAATTATCAAAATGCTTTGTGAGTATTGAGCTGCGTGAGCAGAACGAGCTGGAGGGCCAACAGGCAATGCTTCTCTCAATTTTGGATGTATGATGTTCTCAGTGATGTTTTTGGTGAAAACACATTAGCGAAATTTTTACAGGTTTTCAGAAGACAAAAGTTAATGTTGCCAAAAATGCTTAAAAATTAACAAAAATGTCTGTTCGACCAAGGATCTTTGCCTGTGAGACTTTTATTTTCCCGTAAAATAGGTGGTATCCAGCAATCTGTGGGGAAAAAAAAAGCCTTAAAAAACGTGATAGAAAACTTTATCTGTCTTTTTTTTCATAACATTTTGAATCCAATTAACATTTAGTCTGCTAAGACTGTACATGGAAAATAAACCAAGGCGTTTTACAGGATGTTTTTTTGTCTCAACTTTTCTTTTCTTTCTTTTTTTTTTTCCAGAAAGTTCAGCAGTATGTAGTCATTGTTCAAGCCACAGATATGGAAGGAAATCTTAACTATGGTCTCTCGAACACGGCAACAGCGATCATTACGGTGACAGATGTGAACGACAACCCACCCGAATTCACTACCAGCACTGTAAGTATCAATACATCAGCACAGCGATGCATGGACACACAATGTGTTTGTAATTCACGGATGTTTATACCCATCGTCTCTCTTAGCTGGTTTGGCAGATAGGAGGAACTTGATAGATAACCGTGGGATGAAGGCTTCGGGCGGGGGGGGGAAAGGAGTAGAAAAGGAAAAAAAAGAAAAGAATAATGATCCATGAACTGGCAAAACTATTTGGCGACCGATTTCACTGAGGTACTGAAGGAACTAAAATAATGCGGCAAGCAGACTATGTCTGATTGCACCAAAGAGGATACAGTTGTTTCCCAGCAATTGGATGTAGACGTATCGGAGTTATTATTACTTATGAGTGAAATCCTGAGCAGTAAGAGGTTTAGTGGCCCAGATACAATTTCAAGGAAGCAGTAAATACTCTAAATGGTAACAGGTATCCGGTAAAATTTGTAGTTCATGATAGCTCTAACAGATGTATTTGTGTGCGCTGGTAGTAAATGTCGTAGACATTCTTCAGTACGTCTGGTAAAGATCTTTCTCATATTAGTATTTCTCTGTGCTGTTTTCACGTGCTCCAAGTCGCTTTTACTGGGGGGGAAGATAAAGAGATTGCAAATGACAGATTTTTAGAGCTGGAAAAGGTGAAAATGTAGGGTTGGAAGGTGAAATGTTGTGGTCAGGTTCTTGCCAGCCATCATAATCCACAGATCTAGAGCATGCAAAATGTGCCTAGTAATTCTAGACACCACAGAGCAGCACAGAGGTCTAAATGAGAAATTGGAATCATTGCGTGTCTACTGTCTACGTTCAGATGAGGGTCAATAAGGAGCAGTAAGTGATCTATCTTAAACTGACACCAAATCTTTAACAGTACAAGAAGTCTAACTATGTTGGGCTTCAGACAGTGAATGTTTTTTGAGTAACGTTTATATTATTCTGAATTTTCATTCCGTCTTAAAGACTCTGCAAATATTTAGTCATACTTAGTATTACTAAAGCTTCCCCTTAATTATACCCTTACAAACTACAAATATGTAGCAGAACTCAAGGAGATCATGCAGAACTCCATTTATGCCACCGTGAACGCATATAGGCTCCATGCCACCTGTGGTGTCCGAGTCCTTCCTTCAAATTGCCTTCAGGACCCGCAGTCATGGATGTGACGCTCTCATCTCCTAAGCAGTGGCGGTATTTTTTCTGACAAAGGAATTTCCTAGATTCTCAGAAAAAAAAAAGGAGGTACTGAATTCCTCCTGAATCAAAGCAAAATGGGTACCCAACACTTTTTGAGATGTGAGCATCAATTCACTGCCTGCATTGCTGCTCCAGAGAGTATTGGGTGGGTTTAACAGCAGCACGTGTGCTCCATCTCTGCCGTGGTGAACTCACCAAGCTTTGTATTTTAAAGTCATCATTAAATATCTCCTTAAATATGACACATATGGAAAACCAGAAAAATCTGATACAAGTCTTGGACTGTGTGGTCTTTTCTCCTGACAGCATGGGATTGTTCTCTCTGGAAAATCTATAGAAGCTGATTTTACAGAGTTTTGTGTCTGCCCGGCCGTGGGACTTTTCACCACAGCAATATGTGTGCCCCAGCTTGTGAGTGTTTGGGGGGGACGGACCTTATTCTGCCAGGTAAATGTGCCTTTAGCCTTTATTTGAGTGAAAAAGGAATGACATCTAGTGGCCGTGTCATTTAAGCACAGATTGTTCCAGATGACCCAGGTTGCCTGCTCCTTGACTTCAGATGCAAGTTAGGAGGTGAGGTTTTAGGTAGCAGGATGAGCTGTGGCAGGTTCGCAGCCATTGGTGCCTTTTGGAGGGCAGCGTACGTGGTGTATTTGAATGTCTTCCCAAAACACTTTGAAAACTGATTCTGATGGAAAGTGAGATAATGGAAATTTGCTTTCAGGTGGATTCTGAGGATTTAATGTCTCGGTGTGTGTTAGACCTAGAAGGAATAAAAGCCATCAAGAGAATTACCCATAGGATTGTGTTAAATGGATCAGAAAATGCTGCTCTTCCTCTAAGCAGGGTTGATATGTACTATTATTTCTCTAATTTCAATCACTGAAGAAACAGTTCTGCAAAGGCCAAAGGGCTTTATACGGCAGCACATGGGACTTAATAGAGATTTGAAAACCACGGCTGTTTTACAATAATATTTTCTGGTTCTATGGAAACAAATATCTATGATGTATTTGTAGGTACAGCCAGGGTGAATTTCACTGGAGTATGAAAGGATGATATATTTTTTTTAACTCTGACTGGCAGAGGGAACAGTGTCAGGCTGATGAGCCTCTTTAAACCTGAGCTGAATCTCCCTGCCGTCCTCAAATAGTCTGATCTGCATTTTAACACCTCTAAAAAAAAATAGCAAAACTCTCTTTCCAGGAAATCTACAGCTCCTCAGAGGGTAAGAAAGCCCATGGTCTCTTTTAAGGCTGGGGACTATTTGGAGAGATACAGTATTATTTTTATTTAAAATACTTCTGTATTGAGATGCTGTTGTAAAAACAAAATAGGCTGAATAACTGAAACTGTGGTTTGCTCTTGGAAAGCAGCCAGGCAGAAGGAATTCAAGCAACTGTATTCAGCACAGACACATACAAAGACCCATCCTATAGCGCTTCTGAATTACCTGCCATTCAGCAAGGCTGGTTTTAGGCTGAATTCTTTCTGGATAAGAATGTGGCCAAAATCCCGCATCCACAGGAGTGGATGGTTAACAGACACACAAAATACCAAATGGGCTGTGATCAGAATGTGGTGACGGATGAGAAGTGGTAAAAGAGCAATAAAAATCATGTGGAAGATCCTTAAATGTACAAATTGAAGATACTCTGATAAAACTGCGAAGTGGTTGCTTGCTTATGTGAAAGTGGATTGATGTGCTTCTCGTACCCTTTAACATGTTGTCTGACAGGGTGCAGGGAGATCCTATATCATAGCAGGAGAAGAAGTAGCCCCATTTTCTCATAGAAAACATAGTGATGTTACATGAAGGGGGAAAATCCAAGTAACTAGACAAAAAAAAAAAATTAAACTAAAGCCTGCTGATAGCGCTAAGTCCAGTCTCCATCAGCAAGAGTCATGACTAGTCCTGCTAGTCACGACTAGGACTAGCAACCTCAAACTGAGGCGCTGGGACACAGTGAGGACAAGGTGACCTCCTCTAGTCCTTTACAGCTCTCTTTATTTTTTCCTGATGGTGAATGTTTTCTTGAACTGAGATGCTATCTGGCTGTGTTGAGAAGCATCGGAGAGCAGCTAACAGTGAGGAATTGTCTCATGAGAGGCTGCCCCGGAGTGGGAAGCAATCAGATCTGCACCAGAAGAGGGGAGCAGCCTGTGGAACGTTGCAAACATCATAGGCAGCTATTTTGGGCAATTTTAATGATTTAGTGCAGGACCGTGACCCAGGGAAAGCTCTTCTGGCTAGCTGGGGGACTTCAGCCTGCTTTTTGTGTTGTGTTCTTCATGTGACATTGTTGCTTGTAAAAATAAATGGAGAGATGCAATTCTTCTCTCTCCCAAAGAGCAGAGGAACGAATTCTGGTTGAGCAGAGGTAACTCTGTCTCCCTGCGCCCTCAGCCTCTGGGTCAGATGCCTTAGGGGGGATTAAACTATGCTTTTCTGTCCAAGGTTTCCCCAGTCCTCAGGCAGCAGTTAGCTGTGCTGGTGCATTTTTCTGGCGTATGTGGTGGGTTTTGCGTCTGCCAAATCGTCAGGTGGTGTAAAATAGTTAAATTTTAACTGGACTGTCGATACAAAGGCTTTGTAGTAAGTTTTACTGGGAAATGAGCTCCATGACTGTTACAAGATAAAGGTACTGGTATCAGTGTGCCTGCTGCTATCCAAGAATCCCTGTTATTCGTAAGAGGGTCATGCCCTCTGACATGTCTTAATTATGTGGAAATTCCTCAGCCTCCCTTCAACTATTTATCTCTTGTGTGCAGGCAGATTGCGTTTTTTCCATATTGGTATAGATCCGTAGCTGAGCCTTTGGCCAGATACTCACCTCAGATACCGGGGAGGTGCTCTGAAATTAGTGTTGGTATTTCCGAGATTAAGTCAGCTGAGACAGAACAAGGCTGGAGAGTCTCAGGTGAGATTTTATGCAGGGTGGAGGCATCTCCAGCATGGAATGCCTTTCATTCCAGTGAAATCTTTGACTCTTATCAAGTAGGATGCCCTTTCCAGTCTGACCCATGATACCATTAACAGCTGTCTAAGGGTTTCCACTTTATCTAAGGAAATGCATAATCAGAGGGGAGGAGAAGTTAAAGAAATCCATGCCTACACTTGACTCATACAAAGTCTATTTTTATCACATTCAATCAGGAACAATCAGACACTGAGAGGAGACGCAGATGAATTTGCATGATCAGACTTCTGTGTCTTAAATGTTAATTAAAAGTTATTTTAAATTTGCCTACTGTGCAGAACTTGTTTTTGTAGTGGCCCACGGAAGGGAAATATTATTTCATAGGGCTGAAGTGCGTATGATTAGTTGAGTTAGTTGAGCTTGTCAATTCTTGGGAAAACCTGCCTGGCAATCAACTTCTTTAAAAAAAAAAAATCTATTCAAGTTCTTTAAGCTCCTGAGCCTTAGGAGGTCTTATTTAAAGCTACTTTAAAATTTGCCCTTTGGCACTGCTTTGAGAATCCTCTCTTCCAAGGCTGAGTCCAATGGAGCGTGTTGTAAAGAGGCAGCTCTGGGACTGCATCCCGATGCCCACTGTGCTGCCTCGCTGGCTAATCTTGGCGCTGATTCTCATTAGGAACAGCTCTAAAGGTTTAGGACCGGAGTATCGGGCATGGATGGGCACTTCCCAGCTCACGGCACCCAGACAGCGCTGGCTCTCGTTGGCCTGGGAAAGGCAGTTTGGCTGTGAACTTAAAGCAGAATAGATGGCACAGAAAAACACCATGCAGGAGGTGCTTATGGTCCAGCAGGAGGGGGGGTGTTGCTGGGTGAGGTTAATCTAGTTGCAGTGCATTTGGCTGATCAGTGGAGGAGCAAATACTTGTTGCAAGTACATTGGATAAGTTGAGCACCATGTCCCTAATTTCCCAGTGTATAGACTAAAGCCGTGTACGTAGTTGCCCATTCAGATCTCACAGTCCCCGTCATTACACCTGTACCGTTTAGAAAGTCTGCGGTGGCGTTTGAATATAGATTAGCCTGGATGCTGCAGTGTAAAACCATCAAAATGACGCCCGTGGCATAATTCAGAGGCAGTTGTCACAAGAGGCAGAAATCAAGGTGAACAGCACCAGTCAGAGCTGGCAAGGGGAAAGACCTAATACCACGGTGAGCGAATTTATAGGACTGCATTGTTTTACAGCTGAAAATAAACCAAGGAGTTCTGTACAGTCCTGCAGACAGGACTTGCCGTTAAAAATCAATTGTGCTTTCATGGAAAATCCCAGGTGACTGTCTTCACATGCAATTTTCCAATCAAACCGAAGCTCAGCTGAAGTACACAGTAAAGCTTGGGCTGTTACAGAGCTGTCATCGTCTGACCAAAATAAGTTATTATATTTAAGTGAATCAAATACCCAGCAGCATTTGGGTACATGAGCACCTACCCAATTCTGTGTATGTTTTGGTTAAATATATAGTTGGTGAAGTCTAAAGACTACAAATCAGTTTATTTTTGCTAAATAAGAATTCAGTGCTCGTAAATCGGAATGGGCTTTCTGCCTCTCGTTATGTTGCAGGTCGTGATGAAAACCTTTGTTGTGAGGAATGAATTAGACTAAGGATGTTAGGTTAAGGGGTAGCAGTAACATACAGGGAGGAAACAAGTAGGAACAATATTCCTTCTTCCTGTCCTGTTCTGGAGAAAATATTCTCCATGTCTTAATGAAAAGAGCATCAGACCCTTTTGTGATTTGTCTTAAATCTTTGCACGAGTGTAGTGTATGACAGGAAGGATGAAATACCTTCAAGATTACTTAGTGTAGCCTGCAAGATGAATAGGTAGATACCAAGATGTATATGTAGACATACACGAATATAGATAAGCATGTAGCTCGGTTCAAAGCGTAGATAGATACTGATACAAGGCAAAAACAGTCATCAATAATCTCCAAGTCTCTATTCCCAAATAAATACTGATTTATGTGAATTATTCTGTTACATTGTGTGGGTATGTATGCATTGATATAAAAAAATGTGGTCTCCTTGATAGAAGTCTCTTACTAATAGACTTCATTAATCAAAACCTGAATTTATGGCGTCTTATGTTGTTTATTTTCTTTCAGTACATTCATTTTCAAATTATCGCCAAATTAATCATGGATAGTGCTTTAAACCAACTGCCATTTGGTGAAACGGCTCTGGTTCCTCTCCATTACACTGAGCATTAGTTATTAAGGCCCATTTCAAGGCTCTGTTTAGCCTGATTCTGTCCTGAATCTAATTGGAATCAACTAGATTCTTCTTTGTAAATGGGTCAGTCACACAGAAGAAAACATTAAATGTAATCTTGAGATTGCGGGGGAGAAAAAGAAAAAAAGAAGATAATTTTATTTCTCTTCATTGATACCTGCCTGGTGGTTAAAAGAAGGATTAAAATGAGGTCATTAAACTTTCCTTGGAGACAAAGCCCAGACCTCAGTGGTAATATGATTAATCAAATATAAAAGTGAAGCTACCCTGAATGAATAACTCATTTTTATAAAATATCTAATTACTGAAATGTCGTCTGCTGCAGAAAAAGAAGGGGGGGAAATTAATTGCAATAACAATTCAAGAAGATAAAGTTTTTCTGAATTAGGTCTACACAAGAAGCTAAATTGAGTTGATTAAGTAATTTTGGTTTCAGGAACACCCTTGATGGAAGTTAGTAGTAATGAATTTTTCAGAGCTCGGAGTTTAAAATTGCCAAAGACTAGTGGTTTAAAAAATGGGAATGATAGTTTCATTACAGATTTCGATTTTCTGTCACCAAAAAAAAAAAAAGGAATATTAAAAAAAAATACTCTATTGGTCTCTCTCACATTGGACACATGTACTGCTTGGTGTAAAATCAAGAATATCACCTCCTGTCTCAGTGCTAGCGTATGCAATTAGAGATACAGCCCCGCATGGGAGGTTAAGCCCACGGTGCTGCTCATGCCCTGCTTCTCAGCGCATTAAATTGTTGAAGTCGAGGAGTTCAGCACAACCTCTGTGGCTACAGCTCGGGCACGTGTGCCCGCCACTAACATACAGCACGACACTCGCCTTTCTTTGAGGTAGCTGTCAGTAATGGGGTTGAGCAGCACGTGCGTATCCATCATTCGTTTTAACAATTGATTTTTCTACCCTGCTGTTCTGCTGGTTTACACAGTCAGCTTAACGTTATTTAAACACAGAGGATAGCTGTACGCTGGCAAGACCACCCTGACTCGTACCATATGACAGCACCTATCAGCTCTCACTTGCCATAACCCATTACTCATGAGCCTTTTCATCTGCAGCATCTGGCAGTTTTCTGTCTCTCTGTGCGGTGTCTAAGCAGCAGGGAATTCTCTCCTCCTTCTCCGTGACGTGTATGGGATCTGGAGGTCTGTAGACCCCATCTCCAGACTGTTGCCCTCCTTAGTGCTGTGGAGCAATTGCTCAGTGAGAAAGAGGTGCCAGGGCATTTGCGAGCTACGTGTGCCACAAGGTGTGACACTACCAGGTATTGGCGACAATCTCCATGGTGAAAGGAAACATCTACCAAGAAAGACACTTCGTGCTGTGTGATGTGATGTGATGGAAACCAACCTGGTCTCCACCACCCAATACGCATGTCGGGGTTAGATGCCATTCCCATAATCTCTGGTGTCAGTCAAGCTAAAATTTCAAGGAGAAACCAGGCATTAATGCTCCCATATCTCACTTACCTGCTCACACCAGCATTCTATGCTAATATTTGTCTGTAGCATTTCTCTCAATTTTGAATTTTTTATTTTTTTTTAAGAGTATATGCCTCTTTCTGCTTTTGGAGACATATTAAATATCCTAATTCTCCTCCAGAGCCCGGAGCTGGCCTTGGAAGGCCCCATTCAGTTGCCTGAATGTCAACCCCCAGCACTGCCCAGGGGGTCCCTGGTTAGGCAGGATGGTCCACGCAGGCCTGGCAGGTACATCACATCTGTCAGACATCCCAGGCAAATACTCACTTGTAGTAGATTATTTCATTATCTTAAAAGTCCACAGCATCTCGGGCACTGATGTGAGGCTGAGAAATTTAAATATATTTTGTAACTCTTACTATTGCAAGGCACTGAAATAAATCCCCTTCTGAAGTTGGCTAACTTCCTTGGGTCGGCAGGCTTTTAATTCTTCAATATTCTGTTGCCTTGAAAAGAGTTGCTTCCAGGGGATGTCATTTTAAGAGGATATATATCTGGAATTTCATTAAGCACATTTCACTTATGAAATCTGTAGTGACATACCTACAGTGGGCGGGGGGGAAGGAGATTTAGCAAAGGATTTGGTAGTGCTGCTAGTTTTCTCTTATCGAATATTTCTAACTGTCCAGGATGTCTTCAAACTTCCCAGTTGTAGAAGGGGTGAGAACACAGAGAACAGCTAGAGTTAAAATCAGAGAGGATGGTTAAATGGTTTCACATTGGGGTTTTTTTGAGCATGGTAGAGGTTTTCAAACTGTTCAGCTTAGCACTAGAGTGTGTTTTAATTGCCAGAAAATAACTGAGTTTAAGTAGGAACATTTTCCTTCCTGTATAGGAAGGAAAATCATAGAATTATTCCTATCATAGAATCACCAGGTTGGAAGAGACCCACCAGATCATCGAGTCCAACCACTCCCACCAATCTCTAAACCATGTCCCTCAGCACCTCATCCACCCCCACCTTAAACACCTCCAGGGAAGGTGAGTCAACCACCTCCCTGGGCAGCGTCTGCCAGTGCCCAATGACCCTTTCAGTAAAGAATTTTTTACTTATGTCCAGCCTGAACCTCCCCTGGTGGAGCTTGAGGCCATTCCCTCTTGTCCTGTCCCCTGTCACTAGGGAGAAGAGCCCAGCTCCCTCCTCTCCACAACCTCCCTTCAGGTAGTTGTAGAGAGCAATGAGGTCTCCTCTCAGCCTCCTCTTCTCCAGGCTAAACACCCCCAGCTCTCTCAGTTGCTCCTCGTAATCCTTGTTCTCCAGCCCCTTCCCCAGCTTTGTTGCTCTTCTCTGGACTCTTCCCAGAGCCTCAACATCCTTCTTGTTGTGAGGGACCCACAACTGAACACAGGATTCAAGGTGCGGTCTCACCAGTGTAGGTTTATAGTATGTACAGGTATATAGTGTTTTCCTCTTTTCTTTGACCAAATAGCCTCCCATTTCTCACTGCATTTCTCTTCTCTGCTACATCTGCTTTGACTTTCCTGTTATAAATGGAATTTCAGCAAGAAGCCTCTCTCTCATGGCAAGTCTGATGAATTGCACAGCATTTAATTTAGTCTTCATCCTGTGCTCCAAATTACTGTAAGCAGGCAGGCTTGTGTTTTTCTGTACCACCAGACTTTAGGGACTCCATCCAAAGCTGAGCTTGGAAGGACGGGTTTCCTCTGCTTGCTTCAGGGCAGTGCTGCAGCTGAAACATCTGGGGTTTTCCGCAGACTGGAGAGGCTCTTCAGCATCTCCCTGCAACATGGAGACACATCCCCAACTCCTGATCCCCTTTCCCATAGAAACCACAGCACAGGGGAGCAGATGGGGGACCCACAAATCTCCTTGGGGGTACAAGCTATCACCCTAGCAACAGGCATTGCCACTGGCATTTTATGTAGCAGTGAGCGATATAAAAAAATTGCCATCAGGGCACCAGCTCAGAAAATCACAGCTTTAAAACACAGCAGCAGCACTTTTACAATGGAACACACGCTTCAGTGCCTTTCTCCTACAAGGATACTCTGTCCGGTCAGGAACCTTTGTTTATGACCAAACCTTGTGGGTTTTCCAGTGCTTGATTGTGGTGTTCAAGTGTAGTCATAAAAAAACCCAATCCCTCTGGGTGCTAATTCTGAGCCTAATCTGGAAACAACAGAGATTTCAATTTCAGCGCAGAGGAGGTTTGAGCAGGGGTCAGCATACAGGCTGGTTGAGCTAGCCTACACGGGAAACTTGTTAAAAATCTCAATAGCAGGATTATAGCTTACATAAAAAATTCAGTTTCAGTAGTCTTAAAATTCTCTCCTTCCCAAATATCCATCTTCGCATCCCAAAAGCACATGAGCAGCTTTTATATGCCTTAAAATCTGAAAAAAAAAAATTGAATTAAAAACTCATTATGGGGAGTGGACAGTTAATAAGAAAATCCTAAACCAGACTTATCAGCTTAAGGCCTTTCTTTATGAAACTTTATTACAGGTGTCTGAATTGAAACATCCTCTACCCATTTCACCAAGGCATGCAGAATAAGACCTGTGGAGGACATTTTACTCGCTTAGGAGCTGAACTCCAACACACATAGAGTATTTTTGCCAGGCTGGTTTACATGTGCATCAGGAAAAATGTATTTTCAAAGTTTTGCTCAAAACAGTGTGGTTATTTGCTACTTTGCAGTTTGAAGAAAGAAATTTGAGGCTTGAGATTCCAACAAGTGAATGACTTTAAAAGAAGGCAGGTTTTTTGGAGAATATTGTCTAGCAATGTGGGTGGAAAGCTCTCCTCTTGCCGTGCTGGGGAGACGCAGGGCACCAGCACTGCTTTGGCTATTCAAGAAGGTCAGTGTATTGAACCACTGTTGGCCTTTGAGATGAAGTTTCATATCTGGTGGTTCTTTTGGCCTGTTTTTTTCCCACCTGTACAAATGTATTCAGGTTCCTCAGTTGAAGCCGGTGTGGGCAAGAGCCATGCTGGTGATGCAGCTCCTCCCAGCGCACGGTTCTCTGCCAGCCTTCCCATCTTGGAGCTTTTCCATCTCAGTAGCTTAGCAGGGATCACAGAGCTACGTGGCAATGCACTGGGGAGATCAATAGACTAATCCAGACTGACCTAATGGATTTATCCAGTAGCACATGAACTAATGAAGTTCTCAGGATCCTGCCCCTGTCCAGGCAGGGGAGAGCAGCACTTGGCTCCAGCACCAGTTCTACAACTACCTCAGGAGACCTGGGCAAGCTACTTAGCCCTTAGCTGTGCAGCCAAAGGGAAGCACAGGGCTGTCAAGCGTTGTAAAGCAACCACGTATGTGTGCAAGAATGTTTTAATATAGAAATATATGTATATAAGTTCTTGTTCTTTTAAGAATGAGGCTTTGTAGGCAGTTCCAGCTGTTTCAAAAATCTATGCCTCTATTTAAAAGATAGCATTGCTAATTACACCTGACAATCAAATCATCTGCAGAAAGGTATCAGCTACCTTTTCCTGCTGTTCATTCTGTAGGCAAGAAACAAAGCTATGTTAGACAAGAGAGCAAATGAAATGTTCAAAGGATTCTTGTCTAAAACTGGAAAATAAAAGGCTGTGCTATCAGATCAGAATTTTAACATATACTGTTTCCACTGGCTCCCGAGATAAAATCTCTTATTGTTGAGTATAACCATTGTTAAAGGTCACTGTTGCAAAGGCTACATCATTTAGACGAGATGAGATCCCATTTTGGATAAATTCACAATTTTTCTTCCTAACAAGGAGATAGTATCAGGATTTGAATGTACAAGAGTGCTGGGTTACAGATTAAAGGCTTTTGTGTTCTGGAAACCACGCTATGCCAGATTTCTTGAGTTTCAGTGAGACATGCAAGTCCCCAAAGTCAAGTAGGTTGATTAAAGTGCTTCTTTATAGCCTTTGAAATACAGATAAAGTACAACTTTCCTACACGGGGTTAATGTAGAATTTTTTTCCTTGACAAGGCTATGTGCCTTTCCAAGGACAGAATTTTAATCTCTTTTTAAACCTTTCATACCAACATTGTAGAAAGCTCCTTTGTGTTCTAATGCGTTTTTATAAAATATCTAAATTTCTATGCAAACTTCGAACTTCTTTTCATACGATGTATTTATCTGGAAATGGTTATCTTGCAGCAAAGTGGTGTCTTATGCCATCATTTCTGTGCTATCTTTTCATACTATCACAAGAATGTAAGATCTGATACGGGGAAAAAAAAATTAGTGCTCATTGTCAGACATGCAAACTTCTTTTTTTTTCTTTAATATCCTTTTATTATTACGTGCTCTTGTCTCTGAACTCCTGGCAAGTACTCTCAGAGTCTTTGAACCAAGGTGAAACCAGCACGTTCCTTCCTCACACCAGGGTCTGAAATGAGAGGGGCTTCTTCTGCTGCTTCTGAAGGAAAGGGTGTCGCTTTCTTCTCTTCTGTTTGGCTTTGACTTTGTATTTGAAAAGTAAATTGGGTAATTTCTTACAAAACTAGTCATGATTTGAGATTCTGAAAAAATAACACCGATAGAGACAACACCTAGAGCCAGTGGCTGCCGTCAGCTGTGGGAACGTGATGGATGTTGTCTACAGCCCATTGAAAGATCAACTTCTGAAGCACAAAGGTTTAGGGCTTGCTGTTGTTTTTCAAACTCATCTGGCAGGAATGAAAGCAGCTCATTGAGACTGTCCCGAGAACGTTCCAAAATAAGTAGTTCTTTAATAAACTGAGAGTAAGAAATGGGCACCTCAAAGTCTGATTTGAACCCAAGAAATGGTTGACTTTAGGGAGACTTTTGTGAGGTTTTGAGTGAGTTTGTGGTCTCTGCTGCACGACAGCAGCGGTAGAGCGAGAACCTGGAGATCGCTGTTCGACTGTCACAGAAGCTGATAGCCACGTCGGACCCGTGCGGCGTAGAGGGGGTTTGATAACTTGCAGACCCAGTACAGTCATCCGTACAGCAAATGATATTGGAAATTAAAGGTCAGAGAATTGATAGTAAGGCTTAAGAAAACAGCAATTAGGCTGCTCGGAAGGAAAGCTAAATTACCGGGAGTAGGAGTAGGGGCTAAAAAGGAGAAAGATTATTGATCGAAATATCAAGTTGGCAGATACGCAGAGTACAATCTAGAGGTTTTTTACACCTCTGGGTTTACTCAACCCCCACAATAAAAAATGCAGGCCTATAAAGATGAAATAAGAAGCAATCAATTAGGATGGCATTTGCTTGTTTCCGTGCTGCAGCTGGGCAGGCACATCACAATTAATGATTTATTAGGAGATTTTTGTCTTTTTTTTTTTTTCCCCACTTTACACAGATTGGTGCAACCAGACTGCAGTTATTTGTTAATTTGTCTGCTATTCAAGCATCTTTGTTAAATATTGCGCAGAAAAGGTAAACAGTTGGCTCGCGTGCCAGCACTTGGTTGGGAACGTGCCCTTTGGCGTGGAGGAGCTGTGGGTTGATGTTCAGGCTAGGTGCCTGTTCACACAGGTTGCGTAGGCGAATGCCACCCTTTGTGTGCTGGATTCCCCAGCTGCAGGTCACCTCGAGCGGGCTGCATACTGGGGTGGCCCCATGGAGGGATGGGACACCCCACGCCACGTGCACACATGTGTTCACTCACTCTCCTTTCGGTTTCTCTCAACCCAGGGGACCAAGAGAGAAGATGCAAAAATTTGCAGCCGTCATAACTGTCAGGGGAAGGGCTCAGAGCCTAATAAGAGGACCAAGATGCCCTTATTTTAATGTGTTAATCCATAGCTGTAGGTCATAAAGCGCTATTTCTGTAGGCAGTTCAGCCCTCATAAACTACTTCTGCCTGTAAGAAATGTTGCATCATCGTTAGCAAATCGTGGCGAGAACACAAAAATCTTCCCTGCAGACATTCATGTGAACAAGTCTTTGCTTTCACAGCTTTTTAGTAAAACGAGGAAAAAAAAAGTAAGAACATTGGAAAAGAGCAATTCCCTTTAGAAAGGATCCTGGATAATTATCTTTGTATTCATCCATCTCAATTCCACACCTCCCTAGGAGTGGCTGCAGTGAGCTAATTGGTTTTACTCTGCTATGGGTGGCTTCTCCGCCCAGACTCCAGATGCGTTGAACGGAGTCAAGTCATTGCGTGAATTCATCATTTGTCCCCTCACATTCACCCCTTTCTTCTGCAGAGTGATAATGCCTGTGTGTTTATTTGCTGCCAGGTACTGAGTGAGGTGAAAGACAAACTCCTGGATTATCCAATTTTAGTATAATCTGATGTAACCTGAATGCAATCAGAATGAATTACTGCCCTTCCACCAAGACAAGCCAGCTCCGGGGGAAGGAGAGAACGGCTTTTGCCAGCACAGGCTTTATGGGAGGGAAGAAAAAAAAAGACCCTTCAGAATTTAAGGATTTAAGAACATGCCAGGTTCTGAACGAATCCTTATCTAAGAAGGGAAGCAAAGCGTGTAACCATCAGCCGCAGAAATACTTGTGCCTGATCTTTAAAAAAGCACACTGGAAATTAAGAACTTCAAATGCAACAATTGAAAGTGAAGCGAAATTAATGACAAGGGAATACGAGTAAATGCTACACGCACAGGTCAAGCACTGCTTTATCAGTCTGATGTTTATTCCAGCAGCTCCTCCGTTGCCCATTGTTTTACCTTGTTTGAATAGATATGCTTCTCTTTATTTGAAAATCGATTGTAATTGTATGAAAGAAAAAATACAGCACAGGGAATGCTGCAAAGCAGCACGCTGAAAGATGGCATTGTTCATTATCCTAAATTACTTCAGGATAGGGAGGGAATGACATTAAAGAGTGGGTAGCTTTGAGCTGCCATCCTTCCTTTGGCGGATGTAATTTAATGTCATTATTTAATTTTATTAAAGGTAGAGACAACTGTGGACAATACACGTTACAGCATTTACTTACTCTAATGATGGTGGGGGAGTGTTAGAAGGGAGAGGGGCTGCTACATTTTGGATTCCCGGCAACTAGTGATCTGTAGCTGATGAAAGTCATTCTGTTGTGGTGCTTCCCTCCAAGATTTGCTTCTTAACCTGAATAGCTTTGGAAGGCTCCTTTGATTCCAATGAACTTAATCTGCTCCCAGCAGAACAGTATTTAGCTTTACAGCATAGTAGACAACGTGCACCCTCAATCATACTACATGGGACTGATCATTCCCTAACTACACCCAACACGCGTCAACAACAACTGGATGAACTCCTGGATTGCTCAGTATATGCCGAGCGTTGTGGTTTTTACTCTCGTGGAAACAGCCTGTTGTGGTCTTCCTCCAGGTTTTATACTGAGATGTGCTTGTGTGTTTGTAATTTTAATTGCACCTCCTATTTTTAAAATATGTCTTGTAGTAAACTTCATTGCTGCGGGCTGAAAGTGGATGTTGCGATGGCTTTTACAGAAGCTGCTGCAAAAATCTGTTGGTGATTGTGCGGGATTTTTCCATGTGACCCAAACTCATTGACAGTACCTGGGTTATGATCTACTGAAGGTAGAGGAGCCCATAGGACTGGCCATTTAAATGTCTTGAATACAACTGATGGTTTAGAATCATAGAATCATAGAATCACCAGGTTGGAAGAGACCCATTGGATCATCGAGTCCAACCGTTCCTTTTTTTTTTGCTCTTTGTTTGCTCTTGATGGGTTAATTCTGTTTAGTTCCGTAAGGCATAAGCTCAGCACTAATGGATGAAAAGCTGTGGTTCTATAGCTCAAAGATCTGAGATGTTTGCCCAAAGTGCTTAACTCCTTTGAAATTACGGTACGATACCTGGCTGTCTCCTAAAAGAGACTGGGGGGCTCATCAACTTGTCATTGCTGGCGTGCTGTACAACATTAATTTAATGTAATGGGTGATAACTAGTGTGGATTTAGCAAGAGACAATCCTGCTTAACTAATCTCGTCGAGTTCCTTTGAGCAGGTTTCAGACAAGGTTGGTAATAGGAGTGTACATATGACATAATCTAATGGATTTTTCAAGAGGCTTTTGATATATTTCCATGCGATATTTCCCCTGCTTAAACTGCCTGCTGCAGAGATTCCAAATTGAGCGAGAGAATGGGTAAAAAAATGAGTAAAATCGTGGGAAATAAAGAGAAAGGAAGAGCTGTAGCGTGTAACTAGAATTATCCTGAAGCTTCCCACTGTTCTTCCCCACTACTCAGTATGGCTGGAAAGAGGTACCATCTGCATTCACTAATGAAAACTTGTTTAGGACAGGTGCACAACGGAAAAGAGGGCAAAGTGCCATCTAGGATACCACTAAAGGGCAAATTTAAATTTACATTAACATAAGGCAGATTGAATATTTTTGCTGCCAGTGGTGGAATAATATATACTAAATATAAGCACAGATAACTGAAAGACTCCAGCGGATGGGTACGGGGTAGGAGTGGAAAGGGACTCTTGTGCCAACAAAGGAATGATTTATTATAATTTACATAACCTGGCATTTGTGCGCACCGAAGGCCAGATTTTCAGAAGTGCTCAGCTCCTGCAGTTTGGGGCCAGCATTTCAGTTACAGACTCCGAGCCAGCCATTCCCATCCTTTCCCCAGTGTTTAATTTGCCATATGTCAATCAGAGCACTGATTTGCAAGTGCTGCTAATAGGTGATGCTGAGAGATGAGGACAGTTAAAAAATTTGGGACTGTGTCTAACTGGCAGCTTTTGAACCCCAAACACGGGGAGTATTCACAGGCCAGGATCCCCGACCAGCCGTATGATAGATCGAGGACTGGAAGGCAGAAAAGAATGCAGCTAATGCGTAAGGATTTGCCTAAACTGGACATGCTCGGTGAAAATCAGCGATCAATGAGAGAATTAAGCACCAGAAAAGGCTGTGGCAAAATCACAAGGAACACTTTAAATAATGAGACAAAATCAAATCAAGGGCAAGAAAGAAAGAAAATGAAATAAAATCGTTGCAGAAGCAATAAAATGCCATCACTGCAATGTGAGTGAAGTAAAATACCTCAGGTTAAAGGGACTTAGTCATGCTAAAAAAAAAAAATCACATTTTAGCCTGCCATTTTTACCTGCTGTTGACAATTAACTCTGATTGCTGTAACTGAAAGAGAATATCAGAAACAATTTTTGTTCATGTACTTTGAGGATTTACTGAAACTTGGACAGCGTCTGGGTGGCAGTGGATTTGTTCTCCTTCGGGCTGGGAGGTGAGGCAGACTTTGAAAGGTTTGGAAAAATATTCAGAGGAAAAAAATAGGAAAACTAGAAGCAAGAAAGGTTTGCATTGCTCATAGTCCTCTTCGTGGGGCTGATATCCCAGTCAATTTGCTGATAAAGGGGAGAGGGGACATAGCCATGAGGACCAACAGAACATTCCCACCATGACTGCTCCTGTCTTCTATTTGCAGTATTCAGGAGAAGTTCCTGAGAACAGAGTGGAGGTCGTGGTGGCAAATCTGACGGTGATGGACCGGGACCAGCCTCACTCTCCCAACTGGAACGCCATCTACCGAATCATCAGCGGAGACCCCTCTGGCCACTTCACCATCCGGACAGACCCTGTCACCAATGAGGGCATGGTAACCGTTGTGAAGGTAAGGGGAGAACCAAAGCAAACCCACACTGAGCACCCTTTCAGCTAGCTAAGGCATTGCCAGAAGACAGAAGTCTGCGGTTATTTTGTGACTATTCTGGGAAAACAAGTGCTCAGAGCTGTTGTTTCCCATCTCTTTCTGTGCAGATGTGCTGAAAACTTTTACTTCAAGTATACACTACTGGTATAGTAGCCTAAATAAACTCTCAGATGCACAAAGCACCTCCCAGCATCTGAGCTCGGCTCCTGCATCCTGCTTCTCCTTTGCTTTTTGAGCACTGTAAGAAGGAACTGTACCTGGGCTATGCCGGTTTGGGGCAGAGGCTGCACCTTCTCCTTGTTGAGTTAGAAAAATCCTCCTTAGCTGTGAATCAGGAGTAGCGCTGCTCTGCAGGGGATCAGTCAGCTGACCCTCTATGCAAGCAGGGAGTGCAGGAGACATTACAGGAGGACTGAATTTCTTGGTAACAGAATGAAAGGGGAGATTTTCCTCAGACCGAGTTGCTTGGCAAAAAAAAAGTTGGAGCAGTTCTCTTTTGCTAGTATCAAAAGCAGTAAACACAGAGCATGGGCCAGATCCTGGGGTCAGAATAGCTCCACTTAAGGGAAAGACACTCCACAGGTTAGATCAGCAGAGGGTCTTGTTCAGAGATTCTGAAAAATAAGACAGTAAATATCCACCGTTCCTTCTTCCCTCCATCCATTCGCTTAAGCTTTAGGAGAGCAGGAACCCTCAAGATATCTGCAGCTAGTATCAAGTTCTGTCTCCCTCCTTGCCTCCTAAGAAAATGACTTCATGCTGATTTGAGTGTTCACTTCCCTTTGAGTTACATGGGGCCAGCAACCCAGGCAGTGAATGCTTTGCGGTCATTACACACAGTCAGAACATAACCAGATCCATTCAGCATCCGTGAAGAATCTTCCCAGATAAGGTGCCTATCGATGCTCCTTCTGACTACCAAAAAAGTGAAGGTGTCGTGAACAGGCTCCTGCGATCAGTAGTTCACACAACATGCACTGTGCACTGCACCTGAGATGGGTAATATCTGCTGGGGTGGACAAAGGCTACATCTCTTGATAAGTCTGTCCTTCTCTGATAAGAAGTTTTAATCAACAACTTGGGGTGAAACAGTAACGAGCAACGTGAAGTCAGAATGCTCTGTGTTGAAAAAACGAGCCCCACTCCCTCGTAGCTAATGAGTTGCCGTCATTCTTAATAACTTACAGTTTGGATATTAGGAGAAATGACATCAGAGAAATGCCAATGAGGTTGTGATGGTAGGAACGTGTGAGCTTGTCCTCTTCCCTGACCCTTAGGCTACAAGTGTGTGTGTGCAGCTGCCACTTCGCTGAAACTTTGTGAGAGACATCATCTTACCTGCTAGATGGTATTTTAGGAGGGTCCTTTTATTTATCACTCTTTATTGCTCTGTAATGACAGTTGACAGCCTTGACTAGTGCTATGTTCCAAAATCTCTTCAAGCTTAGTAGTTCTAGAGGTCTATATGGATGCATGTGTGTGTGTAAGCATACACACATATATTCTTCTGCTGAAACAGAAAACATTAAACAGACTAAAATGCAACATTTGAACTTTGTTGACATCAGCAGCCTGTCTGAAACCAAAATGCAACATTTTCACTGTGAGCAGGGGAGGACTCCTTACTCTTTATCTATTCAAGTGTCACAACTGTAGTTTAAAGGCGCATCAAAGTGAACAACAGGGGACTTAGATGATCATCACTGCTACACAAGGACTTCTGCACAGTGAACTATCTCTTATTTAGGATTTGCAGGCAAGAAGCTGGGCAGATTTGTCAAGACACCGTTGATGCTGGTGTTGACTTTGCACCGCTGTGTAACCCCCAGTGATCACAATGCAGAGAACCATGTGAAAATCCCGTCTTCTCAAGCTGAGCTCAAAGCTTGAAATTGCCTTGAATGTCTGCAGCATGTAACCTCACCTGATCCTCCTGGGCACCCAGAGTTTCTTACCCTTATCAAGCTGGGAGGCCTTTTGGCGTATTTTCAGCGGGGAGAATGAGTGAAATTGCTTGTGATTAAATTTTCATGGTGAAGAAGAGAAGACTCTTAGGATTCCACCTACTTCTTTGAAATATTTTGTTCTCCGTTAATAAATGAATATGCCTAAAGGTTTGGGGAATGTACACGCGTCAAACTGGGTGGCTGGTCAGAGCTTGTTCTTCGTGGTGTGGTAACAGTCTGTTGCTGGTTTGATACTCATGTAGATTGAAAACAGAGGTGGAAAATTAAGTCAAGTGACAAACCTTTTATTTAGAGACCCTTCACGACTGGATTTTCCTGTGTCTTTTAGAAGCCGCTTGCACTTAACTCTCCAGTGCTGCAAGCCAAGTGGTTTGCATCTAGGCTACGGCAGTCGCGGAAACAGCACAGAGAAGGGTGTTCCGTGAAGAATCCCATCCCTTCACCAGCATTTTGGGGGGCAGAAATGAAAGGCTGGAAATGCTTCCAAACCAAGAAGCCCTTTAGGGTTCAGATGATGCTCATGAGGGCCATTTTGCAGCCTTTCTCAGGAAAACCCCATCTGCAGCTCCAGCGCATTCACCAGACGTGTAACATTTTCTTTTTGTGTTTGTGCATTTCCAACCATGTAACCTTGCAAGACCCTCATCTTCAAAGAAATTCTTGATCAAGGGGAGAAAGAAACGTCCCACTCAGATGAGGCACCACAGGGTCTTGAGACAATCTCCAGGAGCAGCAGTGTCTGCCCCGCGGCTACTGGCTAAGTAAAATGTTATTATAAACTCTGCATGGATCAGAGCTGTGAATTTATAATGGAGACGACTCCGGAGCTTCCGTTATTATTTAACTCAACAATAATATAAGGCAAATTTGTTCCCTTCAGTTAAAAGTACCTTGAGAAAAGGAGGACGCGTGAGAAGCCCTTGGTTTCGCTCTGCTGCATCCAGGTCAGAGAGGCTACCAAAGGAGGAGGATGTGCAGCATCTCCAGGGAGATGTTTCAAAGCCGTTTGTGCCAGATCTGCCACTGAATGTCCAGCAAGGGGTATCAGCAAATGTGATACTTTCTAATTTCATGTCACATACTTCTGGGACTTGAAATTAAAAACTAGGCTGCGGTCCAGTACCTCCTTCTCCCAGATGTAGTGGTTCCGTGTATTTTTGCTCCTGCTGTTGGACTGATGAATATGCTGCATTTTCAGTGAGATGCATGGAGATCACAGAATCAGTAGGTTGGGAAAGACCCACAGGATCACCGAGTCCAGCCATTCCTGTCAATCACTAAGCTTCATCCTCCCATCTTGATGGAAGGGATTATTAGTATAGTATGAGGAACATGGTGTGCTATGTGCATCATTTACTCAGAAGGAGGCATCTTTAGGGAGCCAAAGTCTGAACTGTCCCAGTAGAAATTGCTCCTTATGATGTGAAAGAAGTTCTGCTGTGGCTGCAAGAGGCTCCTGTCCCACTGGGGACAACAGCACAAACACTGCCATGAATACACATGTTCTTGATTTTACCTTATTTTCAACAAAACATGTGAAATGGAACTCAGATGAGGATAAGGGTGAAGATTGGCTCTCTTGCAGACTGGGAGCACGGTGGATCTTGTGCTACCACTTGCCAGCACTGACGCCTTCAGGGACAGTCTGTGCAATGGGCACTGCTGGGAGATCCTGGTCCAGCCCCACTCCCTGCCCTGCTGTTCTGCAGCCGCGGTTTTGTTGCTCCCAGAAGAGAGGTAAAGAAGCTGAGTGAGCAGCTTCTTTGGAGGGGAAGAAACACTCCCTTGCATCAGGTCACATCCTAGCAGATCTGTGTGTGGTCAGTGTGTCCAGTGCACCACCATGCAGGGAGCCCAGTGGCTCATTTGCCCCTGGAGCTGCTCAGATCAGTTCCCCTGGCTCCATCGGAGCCCTTCACGGGAGGACAGTACAGACTGGCTGTGAGCAAGGTTACTAAACAGGCGAGCACATACACACACACACACACACAAAAAAAAAAGACTGGAGGAATATAAATTAGAGGAGTGTGAAAGAAATTGAGGAAGTGCATTAGTCAAATTGTTTCAAGGCCTTGACGAGTGTTTAAATGGGAACTTTTACCTTGCATCTTTTTTGAATGCGGTACAAGTCCATGAGTCAGTGCCGGTGGGTGTACTGGGAATCTTTATGCTTCCTTTTATTTATTAAATGTTGGCCCTGCCTGTCAGGAAACCATTTAGCAATAGGAACATTTGCACTTCAGTCGAATAGAGATTCCACTGTTTTACCTTTTGCCCCTGAAATTTGTTTCTCTCGTGTAGTCTCCTATGATTTGATTTCTCTCCTGACAATACTGGGTTTTAAACAGAACATGGAAGCCAGTTCTTGCTGATGTAAATCAGTACAGCTCTACCCAAATCAATGTAACCGTGGCATTTTACACCGTGAGAGTGCACTTTGCAGACTCAGCGCTGGAGAAGGTATTAGGGAGAATGGTTACGCTTCTAAATTTATAAATTATGGCAAAGCATTTTTTAACAAGCAGAG
This sequence comes from Piaya cayana, assembly GCA_013389865.1. Classification (NCBI taxonomy): domain Eukaryota; kingdom Metazoa; phylum Chordata; class Aves; order Cuculiformes; family Coccyzidae; genus Piaya; species Piaya cayana. Next base: position 42,710 of record WAAB01021625.1, on the reverse strand, counting down.
GTGTGATCCTGCATAACTCAAGCCTCCTTGGCAGATGATTAGTGACTTCCCTCATAATAATTAGTGGGATGGCTTGGAAATTATTGTTATACTGCAGTTCAGCCAGTTGTGCCAGCAAAGGCTTTTCACTTCTTTTGGCTTCTAAGATGTATTATCTTTACGTGCGTGTAAAAAGAGAGATCTGTGGCCACCCAACAGCAGAGTGGATCTGTGGGAGAGTGCAGGCAACCTCACTAGATCACAAGGCATCTTGCAAGAAGTCAAGAGGTCTCACTGGAAGTACCACCAGATTAGCAGGACCAGATGTTGTTCCTTGCAGGTCCACCTTTCCTTATAAACTCACTTAAGAGGAAAACTGAAGAGCGCTCCAAGCTCATGAGTCCACATAAACTGTCCTAGCTACTTAGTCAGTGGGTTTAAACACTGCTGGCTCTGTTAAATACCTGTCCTGCCCCTCTTCGTAGGCTCCTCCTGTTGCATTTAGAGCAGCCCATGGTGAATTCATCTGCTTAGTGCTCAGCTAATGCAGACAGCTTCTGTTTTGGGAACTAGTTAACATTGGAACAAAACACAGGGCAAATCCTCCCTGGTGTCTGCAGTTCTTCCTTTGTGGGCATTTTTTAGCTATTTGACCCTCCAAATATGGGACGGCTCCTCTACTGGATTGAAGCTGGAGGAGCCCACCTTCAAAAGGACTGAGTTCAGGAGAAAATGAGATGAGGCAGTGACTTTGATATCATTAGCCTTCCAAATCTTGCACCTTTCAGCCAGAAAATAGAATTTATTCTCTGCTTGACCCTATACTTGCTTGTTTGTTTTAGGCAGTCGATTACGAGATGAACAGAGCTTTCATGCTGACAGTGATGGTATCAAACCAAGCTCCCCTGGCCAGTGGCATCCAGATGTCCTTCCAGTCGACAGCAGGAGTCACCATTTCAGTCACAGATGTCAACGAAGCACCGTATTTCCCCACGAACCACAAGTTAATCAGGCTGGAGGAAGGGGTGCCGATGGGGACAGTCCTGACGACGTTTTCAGCGGTGGATCCTGATCGCTTCATGCAGCAGGCAGTAAGGTGGGAGACCGGGCAGCCGAGTGAGCTCGGGTACAGGAGGGGGAATTTCAGCTGCAGGAGTTTGTGGAACAAAGCAGCTGAAAGCTAATTCACAAAAACTGACTGATGTGATATGGGTAAAATACTTAGCAGTTACTTGCACCCTTAGTTGAGAGCTTGTAGAGGACTTGTAAAGGCTTGTAAAGCTGCAATCCACCTTCCTCCAAGTAAGCCAGGGTCCCAGCAGCTGTATCTGGGAGGGCAGACAAAGTTGGATCCCACGTTACCGGCTTCCAAAGGGGCAGTTTACAGATTCAAATGAAAACCATTAATAGCAAAGGGTCTCTTGAGTTGTGACAAAGACAGAGGTCAGGGCTGCGTTGTGCCAAGTTTTGTGTCACTGCCTTGCTAAGGATGCTTTGACCTATGCTGTCAAAAGGTCAAAGGCACCTTTATTATTTCTGTGTTATGGGGGGGAATTGAGGCACAGAAAGGGCTAGGGCTAGATTTCCAAAGTCAGAATTGTAATTGTGTCTTGTGTTGCTTCCAGAGGATTTAGGTTCAACCTGCTTTAAAAATCACAGGGCAAAAGGAGCCATCAACCATTCAGAGCAAGGCTTGTTTTGTTATAAACAGCTGCTGAACAGGCTTCTAAAATGTCCTGTGGTTAAATATTACCTGAGCAGTCAAAACACCCATACACATGCGATTGGCACGTGGTCTTTATCTGACTAATGCCAGTCCATGGGAAGCACCCCTCTCCTGCTCTGCCATCAGCCAGGTTTGTTCTGAACTTCCCTTTCCATTCAGTCCAACTGCCAAACCTACCCTAACCTCCCTACTGTCGCTGTGAATGGGATTCAGCAGCCAAAGTTTTACCCTTCTAATAGAAAGATCCTTGGCCTTAGCAGTTTAAGATTGGATTTAGTCTATGCTGTGACCAGGAGCGTGTCACTTGCTGTGTTCTGTCACACTCAGGCAAACTGGGGACGGAATCCACCGTGTGGGACCCAACTCACACGCTTTCCCACTGGCAAATAGGCTGACACAAAAGTGCATGCGAAAGTGAGAGTCCTTGTGACACCTTTCCCAAGCATTTGAGCCTTTATCTGTGCAGTCAAGAAATGCGTTTCCTACCCTTAGATACTTCTGCAGCCACAGAAGTTTCTTTTTTCACTCCCTGTCTGTAAGCACCACATTATTTTTGGCGAAATGCAAGCCTACGACATGACCACAGCCAAGGCCACTTAAACTTACATCAGTTGTGACATCTCATGTCAGGAAGAGTTTGAAGTATTTCACCTGGCACAGAGCTGTCTAGTCTAGAAAATGATAGTTTATTCACTGCCTCATCTTGTTGTCTTTAGACAGGTATTGTGACTTCTGAGGAGAGAGACCATCCTAAACTAACAAGCCAATTTTTCTTATATTCTTTTTGAAATATTGGCCTCTGTAGGGCCTTTATTTCCCTGACGTCTGTACCCAGGCTGGTTTTCGGAGGAGAGGACGGCTCGTTTTTGATTGAATACTCCTCTCACCCATAGGTGGATTGTCTGTAATCCAAATGAGTATCTGCCGTCTCTGGGAGAAGGACCGGCTCTGTCAAGCCATTCCAGGGATTGCACAGTGCACGTGCAGGGTTTTGTAAGACTTTCTGTGACTACGAACAGCAATTGCTTGAGTTGGTTTTTCCTAGGGCTCCCAGGACACACATTTTGTGTATTCACAAGCACTTTGTTTGCAAACCATTGTACAATCTATTTTACACCCCTTTCATCAGGACAGCCCAATATTTTGCAAGAAGCAACGAGGCCTTGGTGGGGCCTTGTCCTTGTAAGACGTGCAAAGGATATTTTGGTTTTTCTTCACAGTTGGCATTGGCTAATTAGGAAAAAAGAAAGATAGCCAGAAACCTAAGCCTATAGATCCACGATAAACACTTTGCAGAGAGCTGATGCAGCTGCCTGGAGCCTTGCATAGAGTTTTCTGTCTCTATGTAGTCTTTGAAGAAATGGAGCTTTTACAAATAGAAGATAAGGAAGCAGAAGGATCTCCAGTAAGACCCAACTTGGTATGGCCGTTGTCACACCTCATGTTATCCTCATTAGCCACAGACAGACTCACAAAGCCAGCTTTGAAACTGAATCCCTGGTCATTTAGCAAAGAAAGGGCAGGAGACTCATAGCAGTGATATTAAAAAGAAATGAAAACATCCCAAAGAGTCTAGCTCCATGAAATGTAATTCCTTCCTTTGGCAGAGGCTTGTGCAGCTGTGTGTTGCTTTCCTGCTCACGTGGATTGACACAGCTCAGGTTTCACTTTGAGTTCGACTTCAAACAGCCCATTTCTGAACGGGGATATTCACCTGAAGCCAGAAGTTCTCCCGTCTGTGTATCTTAACTACAAAAAAATTACATAAAACTATCAGGAGATCTGAGACACCCATGAAATAAGCTGAGGTTTTGGTTTTATGTTTCAGTAATTTATCGTTTGGCCATTTATTAGCTTCCATGTTTAGTAATAAGGGTCCATCTCAACTCAAACTGTGCAAAACTGAGAGGAACAAATAAAATAAAACTAAGAAGCTAAGCAAGCAGAAAAGGTAAACAGGACAGGTTGATCTGGAGACCATGGAAAATGTTTACCCAAACCAAACCATGTTTGTAGCAGCTTGGGCTATGAGTTGACTGAGTAGTTGGTAGTTGGGATGTTCCAGCCCAGGCCACAGTGGGGACTGCCAAGAGGACCCCTTATTGCTGCTTTCTTCAAGCCTCCCACATGCATAGGATCATCTTACCTGCTATTTCAGGAATGTACAAAAAGCAGACCCTAAACGGCTTCACCCTTGAATCCATGCCTTAATACAGCTTGTGAGTTCCCATTGCAGTGTCCCATCCACAGCTTTAGAGCAAGAGGTACTTTAGGAAGGGCAATTTTAAGAGAGAGCAGAAATCCATCCCCTAACTCAGGCATGCAAAGGCAGTGGTCATTGCAGACCCCATTTCTCCTCGGCTGCGGAGACCTCAGGCCGTGTCCACCCTGAGCAGTGGGAAGCTGGCATGTAAGTGGCGCTTATTGGAAAGAAAAACCTCCAAAATGGAAGAGAAAGAAAAAATTGAATAATTGTAGAGGTCAAAAACCAGATACTCGATTAGCGTTTTGTTTGTCAACAAAACCAGTTATCCAAAGGTCCCTTGAATCGTGGGTCAGGAGTCCAGAAAAACCTTATTTCAAACAATATTACGACTGTGTCAGTGAAAAGACTGCCATGTATTTATTTCCTTTCTCTGTAGATACTCTAAGCTGTCAGATCCTGCAAACTGGCTGAACATTAATGCCACAAATGGTCAGATCACTACTGCTGCTGTCCTTGATCGGGAGTCAGACTACATTAAGAATAATGTCTACGAGGCCACATTCTTGGCGGCTGACAACGGTGAGCCCAGGCTTCACATTGTTCATGCTTCAATAAGACTCTAATGTGATGCATTAAGAGAAATGATGCCCTGACAGAGTTGTCAGCATAAGTTATCTTTTTCCCAGGTTTTTATGGTCAAAAATGTGAAAGTGGGACGGGAAATTGCTGGAGTAAATTAAATGTGCACAGTATACAGAGAGCATTATTAAGGGAAAGGGAGGGCAAATGGAAAATCGATTTGGGGAGTTCAGTGTAGCGGTGTAGCCTGAACTTAAAAATATATCAAAGGGATGTGCTCTCCAAGGGCTGCCGAACACGCTGGTCCTGGTAATCGTCCCAAAGTCACTGATCAGAGCATTCAGGAAGCTTTCCATCAGGAAACCAGAAATAATTGTAGAGGATGGCAGGAGGGTATTAAAAATAAACCAGCCCACTGAACTGTGGTGGCATTCATGAAAGTTGTCTGTCTGTCTGTCATCGGAGCTAATCTGTCTCTGTCCGCTATCATTTCTGAAACGTCCAGCCACCCTCAGAGCGTCTGGAGGCTGGTGCACTTTATTATCAAAGTCACAGAGGCCAGTACAGATCGTCTCACTGAGGAGTCCTGTTAAGGCTTGCTCTTCTCCACTCATTAAAGATCACACAGTGCTTTTGGTCAAATTAGCGCTGCGAACCTCGGTGCTGGCCTCACTCAGGGGCAAGCAGTCCACGGCTGCTGCCCTGGATTTCTCTTCCTGATTCTGATTAGGAGGAGTTGATGACTTCTTTGCTAACCATACCTAAATGTGGCCGTGCTCTTATTTCATTCATCGGTTCTTCCAGTTAGAAAAGGCTCTGTGGAGGGCTCAGTAGCTTCCCGGGTCAAGGGAGAGGGCCTTTCTCCCCCTGTCCCACTCTCATCTTCCCCCTGCAAGGTCCTGAGCGCTTGCATCAAACTAGAGCCATGCTTCAGCAACAAAATGAGTATATTCCTTATGCTCTGTAAGTGCTTTCAGGACAGTTTCTGTGTTAGTTCTTGTCATCCCTCATGCTGAAGGTTGCCATGTCCATGTTGAGCAGATGCAGTAGCGCTCGCAGGGCTAATGAAAACTTGCTCCTTTTGGGTTTTCAGGCTTCACTTCAGTCATTGCATCCCAGGTCACAGGAGCAACACAGACTCATGGAAGAGTCTCAGGGCTGAGTAGCCGCGTTCTGCCCCTTCTTTCTGCCCTCGGTGGTTGGACTGCTGTGGTCTCACAGCCCTGCCTAAGCTTCCCCTCTGTGGAGGCAGCCACAACAGTGAAATCTAAAATAGACTCAAGGGGATCTAGCGGTGTTCATCTGCAAGAGCTGCAGGGCAAAACATGTCAAATGAGTTGGCCAAGGCTGCTCACTAAAGCAGTGGTAGAGCTTGAACCCATCAAACTAATCCTCAGTGTCTGACCTTGCAAATCCCAGGTACTTAGTACAACAATTTGGAGTTAACCCCTTTCCTTGGCTTCAGTGCTGATGCTGCAGTGCATCAGCACCTCCACATCCATCATTCAGCAGCTCAGAAAGTAAGGACCTAGATAAATCTCTTTATTCTGAAAAATTAATCTATCACTGGTACACTGCAGCCATTAAAATGCATATAAAGCAACACCTTATTTAAAATTCTGTCTAGAGTGCTTAGGATAACAGCAAAAGTTTCATCTGGGCTAACAAACTCCACATTTCTCCCAAGTTCCAGCTTCTCTAGTGTCAGGTACTCATCAAAGAAAGGCTTAGGGTCAGTACTTTTGGGGGGGATTTTTCTTTCTTTCCTGAAGAGAAGCAGCAGCATCTTTTTACCTTGAAGTTCTTTTTGCTTCTTTCAGTATATGTGATGAAGATGTCAGTCTTAATTTCAGGGAGTGGACCAACTTCTCCACCAGAGACAGTGATGCTACAATAGTCCTCATCTCATCTCTTAAGTCCAAGTATGATTTGTTGTGCATAAATACCTGCTCTAGCTGTGGTTTTGCCATCTCCACATAAAACAGCTGAAATAATTTGAAATGTTCCATGGATTGTAGGACTTGTACATTTAAAAAATAGGTTACTTTTCATTTTCTCTTGAGATTGCCCCAGAACTACGTTCAGGAGCATAAAGAACCAACTATACCAGAAACTGGAGCCCAGCAATACCCAACAGCCCTACAAATCTTCATTTGTATGAGTGGCAACTGCATGTTACTCCAACTACGTGCCAGTTAGTGCTTCTCAGGGCTGCTCCTTTGTGTTCCTTGTGTCTCAGAGGTTAGAGTGTGGGTCTTGTATTCATTCCAGAAGATATTCTGGGTAACGTAAAAACAATGAAATCACTTTGCTTGGTCCTGAAACTCAGTTTGCATGTTCAGCCCAGTATCCTGATGGGCTGTCTGTCTCTCCAGAAACTTTCAAGGCTGATCAAAGTCATTGTTTTAGAGGGAGACCTACCCCACGCTTACTAGATGAAAGGATGAGATGAATGATTGAGGAACTTGCGTAGGAATCACAAAAGAAGGATTTTCAGGGCCCTTTCAGAGTTTTCAAGGCTCCCTTGAAAAATGGAGCAGAAATGAGAAGGAAAGTCTGTGGAAGCAGAAGCAATATTTGAAAGCCTGGTGGGGAAATGGTTTCTGTAGCTTTTTTTTTTCCTGTCTTAAAAAAGAATTGTTGAAGCTACCCTGCCTGAGAAGGGAGGTGGTGGACTGGCCAACATGGAGCTGACAGATGTATGTGTAGGGAGAGGAATTAAAAATCCTGAGCCATTTCTGGGAAAGCTGTTCGCTCTTGCCAGGGCAGGCATTACTTTGTGTAAGTGGTCATTACTCAGAGAAATGTGGCTCTTCATCAATAAGGGGCAGGAGGACCAAGACTGTTGGGTTTCAGCATCCCCACTGGTTGGGACGAGCACAGATAGGATGGAGACCTGTATATTGAGACATACTTCTACTGCCATGAGTTAACAGCATCACCCAGCGTGTTTGGTGATGATTAGCTCATACTGCAGGCTTTGAACAAGGACATTTTACCACCAAAAGCAGGGCTGGCTGTGGGTAGGCTGGAGAACTGGGCTTTCTTTGAAGCAGCGTAATAGTCTGCAAATCTATTATCTGGCTATCAAGTGCTACAGAAAATGCTGACCGGTTAATTTTTTTTGCTTCCAAGCCCTCTTCTTCCTCTTGTAAGCTTTCCTTCTAATGGTTTTTCATCTTCAAAAAGCCATTACCCAAATTTGCAGTAGCAGCTTGGCATCACCTCCTCGTATTGTTAAGAGTTTGAGTAAGGACATTGCTGTAGGCTTCAAATCCGCAGAACTCAGCCTCCGTGTTTTGCAGGAGTGAAAAACAGCAACATTAGGAGGCCGGGGGAGGTTTTAATAATACCCCTTAAAGCAAGGGACCATGAAAGTACAGTATGTCCCTGGTAAGGTCCAAGGAGGGAGGGTGAAAATCCTGGTTTATTGAAATTGGAACGTAAAGAGGAGCTGGTGCACAGTGTTGTCATTCCCTCTGCTTCTCGAGTGATGGTCATCGGGCCCGTGTTTGGCTCTGCCTTTCCCATTCAGGCATACCCCCCGCGAGCGGCACTGGCACTCTGCAGATCTACCTAATCGACATCAACGATAACGCTCCTGAGCTCCTGCCAAAGGAGGCGCAGATCTGTGAAAAGCCAAACCTGAATGTCATCAACATAACAGCCGCGGATGCTGACATCGATCCAAACGTGGGGCCCTTCGTCTTCGAGCTGCCAAGTGTGCCATCTGCAGTGAGGAAGAACTGGACCATAACACGGCTGAATGGTAAATGGGGCAGGCAATCCCGAGGACATTTGGACTCTTGATTCACTAATGAGGCCACGTGCGGTTTCAAACTTCCAAACTTGCCGACTTTTTTTATCTGATTTTTATTTTTTAAAGCACATTATGGCTGACATTATAGACAAGATAGTTAATCAGAAATGATTTGTATCAGACCTGCAGCATAACTCTAAGAGCCTTGGCACTTGGCTTTTTTTTTAATGCAGTTCATAATTATGAACAGTTATCAGTAGTGAACAGAGTATAAATCATCCATAATGGCCAAGAGGAAAAAAGCTATTATCAGTCTTCCTTATGTTCCAGTGTAATTGTCATAAGCCACAATCAGAATCAATGTTCATTTCTCTGACCATAATTGCATAAAGGCAGCCTTTTAATTTACCATGGAACCAGGAGGGCTAGGTGAGTGTGAAGATTACCAGTATGTGGAGGATTTTTATATTGCAGCATGCAAGCACAAATGGCCCCAATTACTCCTCTTAATGGTAGTTTCAGCAGAGGATGGAAAACATCCTGGAGCCATAGGTGGTTTTGGCTTCAAAGTTGGTCACTCTCGTTGACGTCTGGCAACCTCTGCCAGGACAGGGGGAAACATCTTGTGCCTTCACAGCTCAGGGTGCAGTCCCACAGCTCTCATATCGCAGTGGGAGGGAACACGAGAAGAATTATCCGGCTGAGTAATGTGCTTCCCAAAAATCCTGAGGTGGGAAGGGTGGGCAAGCAGAGAAACCTGCACTGTGGCCAGCAGCAGCCCAGACCTAAGCTTTAGTGTTTGCATTTCATGCTTTTTTAAACGCGTGCAACTGCGTTTGCGAGCAGCATCAAGATAGGTTAGCGCAGCAGTGAAAACTCAGTATTTTGCTAAACGCAGGTTGAGAAGTCTGCAGCTGTCCTGCCAAGGCGTGTTGCTGACAGCCTCTCCTTCAGGACTCAGACTGCTCTGGCAGAGGAGCCCTGCCTGGACAAGTGTGGCTGCAAGGCTCTACCAGAGTGTCTGTCATGTACCTGTCTTTGTCTCTCCAGGCGATTACGCCCAGCTTAGTTTACGAATCATGTACCTGGAAGCGGGTGTCTATGATGTGCCAATCATCGTGACAGACTCAGGAAATCCCCCCTTGTACAACACATCCATCATCAAAGTGAAGGTGTGCCCGTGCGATGAGAACGGCGACTGCACCACCATCGGGGCGGTGGCTGCCGCGGGGCTGGGCACCGGTGCCATCATTGCCATCTTGATCTGCATCATCATTTTACTGAGTAAGTACCCCAAGGGCTGGCACTGCTGGGAGATACCACGTTTGCCACCATGTTCGCCGTTGTCCCACTTCTATACGTGGTATTTTTCAAAGCCGTGAGCTTTGGGCTGCGAGGGGTGGTTCACAAGTCTGCATTCAAACCTCCTTCACTGTATTGTCAACAAAATGAGCTGGAGCACCTTCTGCATGCTTCGGACTTTTCTGAGACTTTCTGTGGCTTTACAATCATCGTTACACTCAATAACATCTTTTAGGCAGGTGGTATGATACAACTCTTCACATTTTTCAGGAAAAGGTTGAAAGACTTTTCCAAAATCCTGTGGCAGGCTCCTCCACAACTCTCAGATCACTGGCTGGCTGTGATTATACTGGTTCCCAGTACCAGCTACACTGGTTATGAGAGTCTGGCTAGTCCCTGGCAGAGCTAGTGCATAGTGGTAACTTTCTGGTTGTTCAAAGGAAAAGAAGTAGTTATTCCCAGTGCTTGTGAAGTGACAAGAGATTGGAGAATCCTGGTAGATTGTGGGTGGTTTTAAAGGAAGGAAGGATCCCCCAGTGCCAGGAGAGCTAGAGGGCTGGGGGGTGCATTACAGAGAAGAACATTAAAGAGAAGAACATCCCTTTGCTTGAAGCAAAGCCATCCTTTTTGCCCAGCAACGCTGTTAGTCCCAGGCTTCCATGAGCATGTGTGCGCACACACTTAAAAATAAAAATGGTGTCATTATGACTTCAAGCAGGACTTGGCACAGTAGGAATAGATAAAAATGAGCACTGAAATGAACGACGAGGTAAATATTCATCAAGAAACACAGGATGAAACCATGGGGCTCCCATTAAAGCTAATGGGAGTTATGGTGCTAAATCACATTTAATATTTACCCCCAATGTGTTTAAACAGAGAGCAGACAGAGCGACGTATGCTGCAAATGTCACCTAATGTGGATGTGATATGGTACATTAAGGGAATGGGTCATCTCTGGGCAAACATCCACCCTTCTGGGCCAGCGATGGGAATATATTGTTGTATAATTGATTTCCTGAATCAGTCTGGAGACCAAGCAAGAAAACCAGGTGTTCGCGGCTGTGCAGTCCCTGTTCTTTATCCAGCCCATATGAACCAGTAGAAGCGTCCCTGTGCCTAACCACAGCGCCCAGTTTCTGTTCTTCGTTGGGTGTGGGATCCCAGCAGCAAAATGATTTAGGCTGCTCGCTTCAGCAAGGGGATTGAAATGGCCTCAAGCTCCGCCGGGGAGATTTAGGCTGGACATTAGAAAAAAAATTTTCATGGAAAGGGTCATTGGGCACTGGAACAGGCTGCCCAGGGAGGGGGTTGAGTCACCTTCCCTGGAGGTGTTTAAGGGACGGGTGGACGAGGGGCTGAGGGGCATGGGTTAGTGTTTGATAGGAATGGTTGGACTCGATGATCCAGTGGGTCTCTTCCAACCTGGTTGTTCTATGATTCTATGATTTGTTGCGAATGCTCCACAGCTGCACACCCCGGAGATGTGTTCAGCAGTCCCTCCTGGGCTGTGCTGATGCACTTGTGCCAGTAGAAGCCTCAGAGGTGATAAAACATGGGACTTCTTTTTGCTGCTCCCGTATAAATCCAGTGCTAACATATGATTTAAACAGTTGAAAATCCTATTGACTGAAATTAACTTCAGCTGAAGGACATTTGATTTAAGAGAGTCCTCCTTTCATTTTCAGATACATTATCCCATTTTAAATTATGGGTTTTATTACAAAAGCTTATTTTTACATTCCTTGTAATTCTAATTGACTTTTTTTTATCTTCAAGAGCCGCGAAGCACTGTATCAGTGATGAAAAATGTAATTTGCGATGAGCAGTTTTCCAGTTACATCCTTCCAGTGGTTTGCCTCCTTTCTATTTGTTTTATATCGTGACCTCAGAGAAATAGCTCAGAAAAAAAAAGGCGGATTGGGGGGGTGCGATGTGCGATTTGTCCATTTTTGAGTCAGCAGGTCAAAGTTTGATGGCTTTGAAAGGAAGAAGCGGCGAGAGGCCACAGCTGAGGTTGCTTGGGTGAAGGAAGTTTCTGGCTTTACCTTTGTGCTAAGGTTTTTTCTTCTTCCTGATACCTGATGTATTAGGCTGGGCAATAACACATTTAGAAGAGCAATGCAGTAAAGAATTGTGAAGGGTGAAGACAATAGATTTCAAGGAAAACTACATGCAGAGTGAAAATGGGTCTAACAGCAGTAATAGCACTTCCCATTCTGCAGAGTGAATAAAAGGAAGGAGAGTGCACTACATCCGCTATTGACACTTTGAAGGTCTTTTTTTTTTTTCCAAGGTAGCTGTAAAGGCGTTAATGGCATAGTTTTTTTCCACAAGCGCATGAAAAAGTAGCATTTAAAAAAAAAAAAAAAAGGAAAGAAAAAGATAAACCGTGGTAGCCATTATAATATTGTCTTTGTGGGCTAGGCAGGTATCTTGTTGTGAGAGACTTGAAAAGGAACAAGGAGAAAAGGACTTCAATAGTCTGCTAAATAGCTGAGGTTTTATATTGCAGATAAGAGTTACATTTTTTTTTCCCCCTTTTCTTTTTGTCTCTTGAATAGATCTAGGATAAGCATTAAAGAAACGCTGAACTATCTGAAAACAATTCTGTTAGCTGGCAGGCAGGGATGGCAGCCAATTGGCACACAATGGCGGTAATTAGCTGTCCGGTCCTCTCCTGCTCTCTTCACTGCATTCCTGTTGGGTACAAACACTTCAGTGCTGGGAGGAAGAACTCAGATCCTCCTAGCACCTTCCCAAGCTGTGGGGCTGCGGGCTGAGCTGCCTGCCCCTGTCCCCAGGATCTGGTCTCTTCTCCGTTGTTGCCGTCTTGAAGTGACACCAAAGCACCGTGAAGAGGCAAAGGGAAAGAAAACCTGGTTGCTTGTTCTCCTCATGCAGGTGAAGGGCACGGAGAGCTTGGGATCTTACATCCTGCCTGGGTTCACTTGTGTTAACTGCCTTGTTCTGGCACAGTTGAGGGCTGACCTAATGGAAATGAACTTGAGCCACACGCTTCCACCTCTGCTGTCCATCCATCTCTCCATTCTCCTGCACATCGCCACCATCACAGCTTCGTGCATGGCTTGCATGGACAACAGAGGGGAAGCCAGACACTGGGAGCTGTAACTGCATCGGCTGCCCAGACTTATTTCACTTTTGATGGCATTTTTTTGCAGCTGCTGAGTATGAGAATGAAAATTAGCATATTAACAGGTTCTCAAAGAAGACAAAATCTGGTTGTCTAATCTTAGTGGAAACTGAAGTTTCCAGAGCAATTTCCGTGCAGTAAGTAACAGGGAGGACACAGCCTCTGGGATGTGGATGGCCCTTGGAAGGATGAGGTTGCGGAGCAGGGAACCAGTGTCCCCTTCGTGTAAAGTTGCTTAAGTAGAGGAAAATTTCTCATGGTTCAAGAACTCTTCATCTGTCACCACACTGAGAGATTAGCCAGGGCCTGGTACATAGATGCTGATGCCTGAGGAGGCTGGTTATGTGCTACAAGATTTGCTCTCCCTTGTTCTGTAAAGCAAGCCCTGCTCTGTGAAAGGGTTTCCAGTGATGCTGAACAGGCATCGCTTGGAGGAGCCGCTTGTGCACAAGCGTTGGGTGTCTCTACCTGTTTCTTTCTGAGCACCTCTACAGCTCTCTTTCCTCTGCCTTTATTTTATACCTTTAATAAGATGAAGGAAGTCTTATCCTGAAAATTCAGCCTTTAGATCAAATATTTTCAGAAAGCATCAGTTTGCATGCTTTCTGTTTGCTTTTTCTTGGATTGTGTGTTTGACTTCTGATAAACATCAGCTCAATCAGCCTTCATGCTGGATCTTAAAGAAATGTTTGTAGAGGAGGCCTGTCACAGTATTTATGCCTCTCGCTGATCTCTCCATGCAACAGGATAAAATTTTATTCCTCTTGCTAGCAGCCAGTGAGGTTCAGAAGGCAGGTGAGGTGATAGGACACCCTGCCACGCTCTGACACAGGCAGTTTGGGCTCCTGCCGCGTGAGGTCCTGGCTCACCCAGCTTCTTCTCTGTTACAGCCATGGTTCTGCTCTTTGTGGTGTGGATGAAACGCCGGGAGAAGGAGCGTCATACCAAGCAGCTCCTGATCGACCCCGAGGATGACGTCAGGGACAATATTCTGAAGTATGATGAAGAGGGAGGTGGAGAGGAAGACCAGGTAAGAAGAGCCCGTGGGTCGCGGCCAAGTAGTGACTGTGCAATCTGTGCTCTCACAAAGGCAGAAACCACATTATTTTTTTTAAAGTCCTTGCAAAGGGTTATGTTTGCCGTTGTTTGTGCCCAGGCAGCTTTATTGGCTTCTCTTGTGTGGCATGGACGTTGGTGAGAGGTCCAGCCTGTCACTGGGCCATGTTCCAAACAGGACTGTGCCAGGAGCACGGTGCCACATGGATTTTGCTGTCCCCTAGGCCAGCTTGCTGGTGAGGGACTATAGTTCAATCCATTGACGTTCATCATCAAACAATATTTCTGTTATTTCAGTCATTAAAATTGTATATTTTACGATTCCATATCAGAGATCTTACCACCCTCCCCCACACCTGTGGCTGGAGGCACTTGCCTTGGCTTGCTTAAGCCTAGAGCTTCTGTGGACTTCCCCTGCATTTACTTAATCGTCTCGAACGTGCCTTTAATTTCTGGATGTAGTTTGTGAGAAATGTCTGAATGCATTTAGGAATTTTCTTCTTCACTGCAAAGCATCAAGTGGCAAAGCTTTGCTTGGTGACAGAGCCCTAAGCCACAGTCTGCCTGAAAGCGTCAGCTTTTCTGCGGTGGCTGCTTCTCGCAGACACCGATGCTGACATTGCATGAAAACTTCCCTGGCCTGCACTCCTGGGATGTGCTGACCTTCTACGATGGATGTTTTTCCTCAGCTGAAATAGCAAAGTTTGGTCGCTCATGCTTAAGTTGCTGAGTTTTTATTCCTGCCTAACACAGGAGCCCACGACGCTCTCAAATATGAAGTTCACACAAATTGTGTAACTCCACATCATCTAATGGCTTTATTTGTGTTTGTATAAATGGACTGTGTGGTTCATGGGTCTGTGCAGAGGCTCCTGTGTTCAGGGAGTCCCTGAGGTCATCCCTGAGGTCGGTGTTTGGGGCTGATGCTTAAGGAGCAGATGAAACCACTGCAGCAAATCCTGCCGTGGAGCTCTCGGTGGCGTTGGAAGGCGAGCGGGTGAGCCTGGACAGAGCCACCACGGGGAGCCGAGGCAGGGACTTTGCCCAAAACTTGAGAAGTTCTGATTCAACGGAAAAATCCTTGCAATTAGCATTTCTTTTTTTCTTGTCGCTGACAAGTTATTTATAAATATTGCTCCTGGAGATTCAATCATCCCCGTCTGAGCACAAGAAGAGTTTTACTGGTAGAACAAAGTACTGTTAGAAGCATTCAAACTAGCTGAAGTATCTGGTTTCAGGCAACTACACTGTAGGCTTAAATATTTTAGAAAGGATTCGTTAAAAATAACAGCAAAGGAACAGCAGCAAAACACCATTACCTACATGAATACATTTTTAATGAAATATTACCTAGTTCTCATTCCTTGATAGAAACCTTTTCCATTGGGATTTTTCACAAGCAGAAAGAACATAATTACTTTGAAAGACCTACATGCATAAATGCAATGCACATTTTAATGTTTTTACTTCTCTACAGATGTAATTGCAATAATATCTCTACCAACACTGTGTCTTTACATTATATTATGTATTTAATCAAAAAGTTATGCATGTGTCTGCGTACGTGCAAACAAAATCCTGTGTTTTATCCCAAAGATTTGGAAACTGTATAAAATATTCAGAAAGTATTTTTTTGTTTTAACTTATGTTTTAAGACACACTTCTAGCTTGTCGGTATTTCGAGCTACTCAGAGGTCAGGTTCATCTGTAATTTAGATGGTTAGAGATGCTGCATGCCCAGGGATGAGATTTTCTATCCAACTTGAGCTGAAATAGGATTAAACACCTTGACTTGTTTGTGCGTTGGGTGAGTAGGTGATCTGAACAAAAAGCTCGTGGTTTCACTCTGTGCCTTTCCGTTTGTCACAGGATTACGATTTAAGCCAGCTCCAGCAGCCAGAGACCATGGATCACGTGCTGAACAAGACACCTGGAGTCAGAAGGGTGGATGAAAGACCTATTGGTGCTGAACCACAGTATCCTATAAGACCAGTAATCCCACATCCAGGGGATATTGGTGACTTTATTAATGAGGTATGTTCTGCAAGGTGTCTTTTGTCTTAAAAGGTGTGTTACTTACAGGGTATCATCTATGCGGCATTTTCCTGGCTGCATGGATGCTGTGTTATGCACACGAGGAGTCTGATGTAAGTCAGGAGAATCACTGGCATGAGCAAAGGACACAAGACTTGGCCTAATAAAGGCATTGAGTTGGTAAAAAGCCAAAGGGCAAACCAAAACCCCGAGGTTTCTGTGGGTATCACGAACACCGTGCTCTTAAGCATACAGGCAGCACAACCTGATCCGCTCTCTGTTAGGGAACTATGAATATTGGAGTTGCTGTCAATAGAAACTTTATCTGGGTGTGGACAAAGGTGCTGTCCTGGCGGGGAGGCGGTGGCAAGGGAGCCACGAAGGGTTCCCTGAAGCCAAAGGCACCGTTTGTGGCTCCTGGATGTAATTATTTCACCAGTCTGTAACTTCCTAGTAAGCTCTGCTTGGTCCAAAACCTCAACCAGTTTGCGGAACAGAAAGATTCATCTCACATCAGAGAGGGTTTCTTTATTTTAAATTAGATTACTGCTCCTTTGTCCGCTTGTTCAAGTATCTTTCCACTTAGTATTTCTCATTTCATTTTGAGTTTTGAGTGATTGAGTGGTTACAAAACAATCAATGCATCATTTCCTCCAAGACAAAACACACCATCCATTTCCTCAGACAGAAAAATAAATGCTGCAGCTATTTAATTCTATTATTATATCCGTTTCCTGCTGTGCTTTTTCTTATTTTTTCGTCATTAAAATTCCCCCTTCCTTTTTTCCTGCCCATCCTTCACATACACGTTTACACACAACCGTGCGTGTGAGGGTTCGCTCCTACACGTGCTCTGGCTTCTGTTTGCTGCACTAAAACCTGCTTCATCTCCCCACACTGAGACTGGGGGCTCCAAAGGTGCGAATGCAGAACACTCTTGTTTTATTGCAGGTTTATTCCACCAGGCTTTTCCTGACCCTGGGCTGCAGCAAGGCAATTCTTTTTCTCCATATCCCAAGGCCCTTTCCGTGTCCTGCCCACCACACACAGGAACAGCTACGCTTCCCGACCTGCTGCCTGGGATTTCACACCCCAAGTCTCTCCTATTTGCAGAATTTTACTTAGAGTGATTTTTTTTCCCCCTAAAGAAATCAGAACCATCAAAATTGAGACAATCAATAGGAGAGGATGCTGTTTGTTCTTTCATTGGCCAAGCCGGAATGGTTAACGGGCAACCCTAGAAAGGACACGCTATCCAGAACAGAAAGCTTTCTAGATCCAGAGCTGGATCCTGTGCAATAATTCTCCTCCTGCTCCATCTGTCTCTTTTACAGAGGTGCTGGGGGTCGGTGGATTCCAGAGGGGCTCCAGTGGAGGGGCAGCTGGGCATGGAGAAGCCCCAGGACCCTCATTTTCTCACCGTCTTTGTTTAGCTTTGCTGCAGGGCTCCCAAGCATCATCCCACCAGCCCAGACCCTTACCTGAACACTCTTCCTTAGGACCATCTCCACAACCCCCCACGGTGGGTATTAACACTATGTTTGCCCCCAACAGGGACTGCGTGCGGCGGACAACGACCCCACGGCCCCCCCGTACGACTCCCTCTTGGTCTTTGACTACGAGGGCAGCGGCTCCACCGCCGGTTCCGTCAGCTCCCTCAACTCCTCCAGCTCCGGGGACCAGGACTACGACTACCTTAACGACTGGGGGCCCAGGTTCAAGAAACTGGCGGACATGTATGGGGGAGGCGAGGAAGATTAAACTGACCTCATATTATTCGGANTTTTTTTTTTTTGTTTTGGTTTTTTTTTTAATGTCAGCTGGGATATTGCTCATTTATCTGCTTTATGACTAAAGAGAGTGAAAGGCACTCTGTCTTAACTTGAATTTCTTAGAACAGAAGCACTGTTTTTAAAATATATATATATATATATTTGAAAGTGCCTTTTGGTGCATGTATCAGATTCCCTTCAATCTCAGGAGTGATGAAAACAAACATACAACCATCCTGGGCAGCACTCCCTGTGACCCGAAGCCAGTTCTAGCTGGGAAGGAGTTAACAAAAAGGAACTGTGGAGATTATTTCTTTTTTTGCCTCTTTCTTTTCTTCTTTTTCTTTTTTTTCTTTTTTTTTTTTTTTTAAGGGGGTGACTCATTCTGGGGTGGAAGAGGATGGGGGGAGACGTTTTGAGTCAAATTCTTAACAGCCATCTTTAAACCTCAGCAGGTGGTGAACTAGTCATCATGTTGTATATAATTCAGTGTTATCAGATGCAAAATACCGACTGGGGGGAGGCTCTGCCGACGCCCGGTCACACTCAATGTAGCTGCGTAGAACTATAGCGTTGATATAGCCTTTGGTTATTGCGACAGAAATCTCCGACAGCCCTTGCCTAAACCCTACGAAGTAAATTGTGAAATGACCAAAGGCCCACTTGTTTGTTTTTATGCTATCGGCGTGTTTTGGCTCCCAAGGACCTCTCGAGCGATGTAAATACCAGCTGGGGTAGGAGGTGGTGGCGTCCCACACCTCTGAGGACAGGGAAGCTGATGCTGTTTGCCTCGTTCGCTCCGCTCGAGGCCGGGCAGTGCTAATAAGGGCAGGAACAGTTTATCAGCACTTTTGCCATCCGTAAGTATGACGTTAAGTCTAGTCCAGTATTAATGCCTCGAGCGTTAGTAGCCAAAGCTCAACAACATCGTGTAACTCAGCTAATGTGTGTCCTTTCTATTCGATGGGTAGGCACTGCTATCTGTAGTAAACGTTTCTTTTTGGAGAAGTGCAACGAGGGCCTGTTAAGTATCTCGTGGTTCATATGCTCGAGCATTGCCAAGTAAGCAAGAGGTTTTGCAGCATCCAGGCATAATTCAACATCAGTATTATAAATGGTAGCGTACTACCTAGTTTCTATGTAGGGTCAGTTTAACCAATAACAAATAGTTATTAGCTTTTTTTATTACATTTTTCCTTTACTGATTTGGACTAGTGGGTTTATGTCTAATGTTTGTAAAATGATTTAGACTGCATGGATGTGTAATATAAACCACATTTAATGGATTATGAGCCACTTAATTAATTGTGCTATGAAATCTTGGATTACCTGTGTTTTATATTCTGCAGACGATTTTGCAGTGGGTTCGCTACAACTTGTAAAAGTGCTTAGATATATTTTCATTTAAATCCAAGAATGTGCACAGTATTGGAAGGTGATTATCCAGGGGATAATCGCGCTTTTTTAGATATCTCTATTAATTCTCAAGTTGAATGCTAAGAGTTAAAGGGGGGGGGTGGGGGGGTGGGAAGCAAGCGCGTGCACGCGAGAGAGAGGGAGAATGAGAGGACGAGAGCTTGCGGTGACGAGTGGACGTCGTTTCAGAGGGTAAACTAGGCTGCAAGATCGTCTCTATAGATTTTTGAAATGCTCCCAGTGCATTTTATATTTCATTGTATCATGTTTTCTATAAAATGCAATTTCTGTAAATTAATGAGCATTTGAAATGTGTCTTGTATGAAGTGGAATGTGGTAAAAGTCTGCCCGAGGGGACTCCAGCATTACCGGTATGTTATTAACTTCCAAGGATGTGATCTTTCTTTTTTTATCTTGATCGGTCAGTCGATGGGTCGGTTTGTCTTTTCACGGCCCGGAGAGTAAACAGATGCTCATCCAGGTTTCTTGAGAAAACCCAGAGGCAATGGCTCAGACCTCAGGAGGGGGACGGCTCGGATGGCAGCGGCAAGGCGAGGATGATGTGCCACGGGCGCGGGTCGGCTGCACGTGCCCCTCCCAGTGTGAAGGGCAGTGCCTGGCAAACTGCTGGCACCTTGCAGCTTTCCAAATTCCTGTTCCATGCTTGGGAACTTTGCTTTTCTGATATGAATCTATGAAAGTCTTGGGTTGCTCCTGCCATGGACGGTCCACCTCCTTCTGAATGCCCTCCAGAAAGGGGACATTGCAGCCCCGATGCTCCAGCCACCTGGCTTGGATGGGCTGCGTTGCCCTGCAGCCTCTGCTCCTTACCCACAGGCAGCCCTGATTCTTGCCCTTTTCTTTCCCAAAACCCACGGACTGGAGTATTTTACCATCTGGGTGTTGCACCTGCGCAGAAGCTGCCTGATGACAGCAGGAGTAGTGAATAATAATGCAGCACTCAGTGTTTCTCACTGATCACTACCCGTCAGTGTTTTGTATCCATCACCGTAACCTCCTCACCGACTCAGGAGAAGGATGCGGCTTAAGGGCTGGGATGATACCAACTGTTCTCTGCCCGGTAGGTTGCTGCCGCTACCTGCCTGCTCCACGTGGCTCCTGGGATGCTCGTGTGGATGCTGCAGTGCCAGCCAGGTGGGTCTCCGTGCCGTGCAAGCTACCTGCTTACCCTGAGCAGTAGCTAAATCGCTGCTCCAGAGCACTCGGTGCTTGATGTCTGCTACGGCTTTGGCTGGATGATGGATTTCAGGTAGGGAAGGGGATGGCGAGGTGCGGGACGGCTGCTGTAGGGGCCAGTTGGCAGCGTGCATCATCCTGCTGTCACCCGGGGGACAGGCCTCACAGAGAAAGGAGCCAGTTGGCCATGCAGGACACCATGTCAGGCTTCCACTTGTCTAAGCATTTCAGGATTTTAAGAACATTTGTGCAACCTAAGTCAAACAAAACCATTTGAGTGAACAAAAATCAACCTGTTTCTATTGGCAGCTTTTTTTTTTAAATCAGCAGATTTTTTTTTTCTGCAGCATTTGCAATCCAGCCATTTCAACCTCACAAACCTGTCAATCGAAACACCTGCTTCAATGTCTTTTGACCCAATTCTGCTCAGTCCTCCTCTGCAGGAGCTCTTCCTCTTCTTCTCCATCCTCCTCCTCCTCTCCTTCTTCTCTCCCTCTTCGTTCTCCTCCTCCCCACCTCCTCCACCACTAAGCTTTGCAGCCCCATGAGTAGCAGCACTGCTGGGGTCACCGCCACAACTCTCCACGCTAAGAAACGGTGATGACAAGCTCCTGGGGTGTTGGAGCACCCTGGGCACTTCCTGGGGCCTCCTGGGTCTGAGGGTTGCAATTCTCTGAGCCAGGGACCATGCAGGTCTGCACAGCATCGGTGCAGCCCCCGTCCCGTCTATTTATTGTGCAGCCTGTAAATAGGGAGAAGCGTCAGTCACAGAAATGCTTTGCAAGGCAACAAGGAGATTCAGCAGGTAATTGATGACAGTAAATAGGCAAATCTCTTCTAGGTGTCCTATGTACTAGTCAAAGCTTTGCTTCTGGTTTTGCATTTTCTTTTCCGNCTTTCCTTTTTTTTTTTTTTTTTTTTTTTTTTTTTTTTTTTGTTGGAGCAGGCGATGCCCTTGGCAGTTTTAAGGTGATGGCAGGGAGTTCGCTCCCCTGCACTCTGGGCGTCTCTTTCAAGGGGTTTTTAAGGGATAACTGGGTTTGAATCCAGCCTCCAGGAGTAAGACAGACTTAGGAGACGGCTGCATCGCCTGCGACTGCTTCACGTAGAGTAAATGTTTGAGCATTGGAGAACGGTAATGGTCAGTGCAGGGTCTGTACAACACAATATGCCAAGATTGCAACTTTGTTTAGTCTCAAAAAAAACATTAAAGGTAAAATACAGGACTTTTATTTGTGATGTCTTTTGGAGCTCTTCATTGTAAGTGTGAAAAAAAAATGGGGGGGGGAATGCTCTATGAATACGATGAATGCGTATGTTTAAAACAGCAGCTAGACAACGTCGGTGTCTCCCACGCAAAGTTAACTCAGTTTCATGGGGAAAATAAAAGTTCTCTCACACCAACCCCATCTACGATTGCTCACACGACGTGTACATAATGTAGTTAGTGCTTGAAGCTACAAATCCAATAGGGGAAAGAACAACAACACCATATAGATGTATAATTGGAGCACTTTCTCTTTACTTTCTCTTAATTTTAATGATGACTTTGCATGTTTCCTTTTACGATGGAGAAGCTGTGTAGCAGCCCGCATGACTGTGGTTGTTCTCGAGGAAGACTTCTGCTGTTCCGCTGTATTCACGCTGAAGCGCAAAAGCAGTTTGCGTCCGTTAACCCAGTTAAAAAACCTTCTTTTGTAACCGTCAACAGCACAACTATTTTGTATTGTTGTTTGTACCATTTTTGTACCAAAAACAAAAGAGGAAAAAAAAAAAAAAGGGAAGAAAGTAAATGTTTTCAATGTGTTTTTAGTGCCACTGCAATCTTGGTTTCCAAACTGAGTAACAGCTTTGCTGATTTATTGTGTATCAAAGCTGAAACTGGCGCACTGACGCCTGGCTCCAGTGTAATAAAAATAAAGTCCCCCTTTTGAATAGTCTCACTTGCTTTTTTAATTAATTAATTGATCAATCCATTTTCCTCCCCCACATGCACAGCCCTGCTTATTCACTGCTAGCCCCAGCCCTGCCCTCGCCGTGAGCGGTGGCCTGGTGGCACGTGTGGGTCTGTACATGCAAGTGTGGGTGTGAGTGGAGTTTTCAGAGCTCCTGGGCGCTTCTGCACATCTGTGCTGGTGGGACGTTTGCACTCCTTAGGGCCAGAAGCACAGCTTGCTCCCACCCCGTCTACCTGCTTTTGGCAGTGAGGAGGTTTTTCCTTCCCAGCGCAATGTGGCTGCATTTGTGCTGCACTGAACTAGTCGTGCAAATGAGTCAGGTGGTGATTTTGTTGCTGCAATGAAAGGTATTTGTGCTTTAGCACAATTAAGGCTTTGCTTGCACCTTGGTAACTACTGGTTGCATCAGGCTGTCCAGCTCCTCACCTGCCGGCAGCCTTGCGACTCATGCATCTGAGCTGCAAAATGCAGACCAGTCAGCCGTTTCGCTGCCGAGGAACCAGAAAGGTTCTAAAAAGTCTAGGGGATGACTGAGCACCATGAACCTGCTGACTCCCAGCAGAGAAAGCCTGAGCTTGCTGCTCGCAGCAGTATTTCTCCACCTTCTCTGCAGGAAGCAGGAGCAAAGCCGTGATTTGAGACGCTGTGGTGGGTGTAGCAGAGCATGCAAAGTCCTTCATGTTGCCGTTACAGCAGCGCTTCTCTGTGTGTCCCTCGTCTAGGGCCATCGGCTTCTTGCTTTTCTAAAACTGCTCTTCCCCGAGAGGGGACACGGACACCCCGCTGCAAGGTCTGAGCAGCAGTTGACAATTAGCGCTGGCAGCAACGCAACCACTCGCGTCATCCCAGGGACTCTTGCGGAGTCTGAGCAGATAGTTGGGTGTCCATCACCCTTATCCCACCAACCCACACATGCCGTGAGTTGGCGAGAGGCCTCAGCGGGTCCCACAATCACCCAGAGCCAGGGAGGAGGTGCGGTTCCAGCAAACCATGGAGCTATTCCAGCCGAGCAAGTGGAAAGCAGCGCTGTCTCATTTTTAATAAACATTAAGATGAATGCAAATCCTGTACATGGCAATTTACTTCCCCCCAGAGTCAACTAAGAATATTTTATTGCTAGTTTTGCTAATTCTCAAGCTGTTCTGTTTCTTAGAATTATCTTTAACTACTGAATAATGCAAGACTGTTGCATCACAAATATTAGTTTCTGCTATCTGTGGAAGTCTGGGCTCTCATCATCCTGCTATTAGGCTCTTATCTGCCTGCAGAAAGTCTTGTTCCCCAAATGATTTAGCTGCGTGCTTAACTATGACCATGTGAAGAGTTTTACTAAGCTGATGGAAACAGTCATCCTCCCCTAAATCCATGGACCAAAATTTAAAAAAATAACAATTATTATTACAATTATTATTTTTATCATAGGCTCTCAGGTTGTTTTTTTGCCTTTCAAGTCAAAGGCAGATGCCAGAATTTGCAGCAGAATTTGATTCAGATCAAACTGAAGCAGGCAAGGATTATTTTTCTTTTCCGACGAATGAAATAACTGAACTCCTTGTTTTCCAGACTAAAGCCAAACACTGCCAAGACCTCTTTCCCCAAAAAATTCTTCTTAAATAGCAATTTTTTAACAAAAACCTGTGTTAACAGACTCATTAAGCAGCTTTAGGTCACCAAAAAAAAAAATAGACCAAGCAGATCTCTATATGGAATATTACACAACTGTCTAAACAGCCCCCAGGTAGGGGTGGACAAAGCATTTGGAAGATTAAATACTTTTATTGGCCAAGCTGTCTCCTTGCCTCCAAAATTTAAATAAATAAATAAATAAATAAATAAATAAATAAATAAATAGAAGAACCCAAAGTCCTTTTTTTTTCCTCCATATTCCTTCCACATGTAAAGGAAAATTCGCTCGGCTGTAACTAATGACACACGAGGTCCTGTGTGTGAGCTGGAGCGTGATTCAGCTGAGAACATTTACCTTCACAGTCCCTCGGCGGGGAGCAGCGAGGTGCTAACAGGAGTCCTGAGGCAGAGCTTTGGCTTCTTTTCCTGGAGGAGCAAGGTAATTATTTAGTATTATTATTAATATTATGCAAATTTGTTGCAAAGAAGACCCTGTAATCAGCTCTGCTGCACAGCAATCCACCTCCCTCTTCTAGGCAGGGTGAGACCTGCCGCAAAGGACCAAGGGGGATGGAACAGAGAGGGGACATCGGGACACAGACAGACACTTGTGGGAATCACATGCCCAGCTAAGTAGCTCCTTTGAGTAGTTACCTTGAAAAATAGCCCTGATGCTTCTTCCAGCCACGACGCCGACACCAAGCTACACATACTCATTAGCCACAGCACAGTATCCATCTTCATCCCGGTGTAAACTGTCCTCGCTGAGGACATGTGAGTGGCCCCCAAGGGAATCAGCTTTGGCAAGGCTCACATAGGAGCTACCCAAGGGAGCAGCAGCGATGCTTGAGTTATTATCTACGATGCCCTCAGAGTAGATCCAGTGTGAGGGGACAGCATTAATGACACGTTAAAGATTCGTACATCAGTGCAAAGCAGAGAGGATCCTGGATGCCAAGGGAAGGGGGTCAGGCACTCCCAGCCTGAACTCCCAAACCTGGCAGTTGGGATTCCCCCACCGGCCGCAGGGACAGACAATGTCCCAAGCAGGGACTGAGCCACAGGTGCACGAGGACCTTTGCAGCAGCATCGTTTCACAGCAGAGAACGTTTCCTCCTGATAGAGCTGTAGGATTTCCCCCCCTCCCCTCTCACAATGATTAATGTATAGCTTCTCCACACTCATCTCAGCACCACAGCACAATCCATCTCCCCTGCTCATTGCCTTGCCCTCTCCCTCCCCATCTTCTTTTTTTTTAAATGAGAAAATATTCTTTTTTTTTTTTTTTTTCCTTTTTTTTTTTTTTTTTCTTTAATTTTTTTTCTTTTTCCTTTTTTTTTTTTTTTTTGCTACATTGCTTTTCTGTGAGCGGGGCGGCATTGGCAGGGGTGGTGGCTGTGAGTTATGGCAGGTTCTCCCTGCAACAGGCACACGAGGACCGGCTGTGCTCTAACACATCTCCAGAGAAGGGACAACGGCCTCCTGCCGGAGCCAGGGCTGAGAAATAAAAATTTAATGCAACCTCATGGCTACTCCTCTTTGGTTTTGGTTTTTTTTTTTTTTTCTTCTCTAAGACAGTCATTGCTGACAGGTTTTCCCTCCCCACTCGTCGACCAGCTCCCTCTTGATGGAGATAAGAGGAGCGGGATAAGGGATGCGCCTCCCTTGACACCTTTCATCCGCCTCCTCGGGAAGGTGGTTTTTAAACCAGCCTAACCCAAATGACCCCAAACCTTTTCTGAACTGCCTGAAGACTTTGTTGAGCTGCGCTCCATTGACAAGGTTGGCAAAGAAAACCTCACTTCAAGTAACACAGAGGTTTTGCGTTAATTAGTGACCTGTTTGCTTTAGGAGGGGTCTTTCCCCTGCAGGGAAAGGGAAACTCTCCCTCCCTCCGAACCACACATTGGCCCTGCCTGGAGAGTAAAAGTTGTGGGGAGGGGGCTTATACAAGCAGTTCATAGTTGGAAAAGCAAAAAAAGGATTAGTGATAACTAATGAGGGATTTTAGCCACAGTGCTGGCTGTGGGGTGCTGCCTGGCTGGTGTTGGCACCGCTCAGTGGACACTAGGGAGGAGGTATCAGGTCTTATTCTTCTCTGATGGCAATAAGTCCAAATAATGAGAGGAAGCATCAGCACAGAGAGAGACCCAGAGCTGAGCAGGCAGGGGAAAGGGGGATGCCCAAGGCGCTCCTGCAGCCCCTGCTCCCCACAGCGCTGGCGCTGGATGAGGCTCCTGCAGCGTTTTTTTTTTTTTTTCCTCCTGAACAGCCTCTCCTCCTCCTGCTCAGGGGATGTGACTGTCTGCTGGGAGCCCTGGTCACCTGCACCTCCTGCGGGAATTTAATTTAAAGCAGCAGCTGCCGGCTGTTAAATCCCTTTGATGCTCCTGGTATGTTTTCCTCGGTGAGCAAGATCCAATGCCATGGCCCTCCCAGGCACCAGATCCTCACTTGTCACATAGACCTCTAAAATCTACCTTTAGATCTGGAAGAATCACCATCTAATGCTCAACGGCCGTTAAACCAAGTCAGGCACCCTTAAACCAAGAAGGATGGAGAGCCGGGCTGGCCATGTCCAGCCAGCATCATATCAAAGTAGTTCAAACCTACTTTGGTTTGGAGTATTAGCACAGCCCCTCTGGTTTAGGCTGTCTTGGCTTCGTTTTGTCCTCCACACGCTTGCAAATACAAATCAATGGATTAACGCTTACCTCAAAACAGCAGTTTTCCTCTGAGAGATTAAATTCTTCCTCTGTTTGCACCGCGAGATGCCGGAAGTGGCTTGTCAAAAATCCCTGGGAGGCTGCAGAAGGAGTAAGGAAGAATCGGGTCTTTGTCAATATTTCCTTTCTTAATAAACTAGATTTATAATACCCAAGGCCACATGGAAGCTTTATCTGAGCACATAATAGGCGCCCCATTAACCTGTGCTATCTATAGCTAAACTCATTACTTTATGAAGTACTTTGAGTTACCTTGGAGTACAAAAGGTGACATAACTAATCCTGGTCTGTGAAAACCATATTGATTGCAACATAACCGCCAGGTAATGGGAGTAGCATTTGTAGCCTGCTGCAAAAAAAAAAAAAGCTCCTTGAGTGCTCGTTGCACCAAATATAATTCCTCTTTGCATCAGAGATTTAACATCCCATCGGCAGCCTTTGTGGCACAGGCAAAGCGAGGATGGAGGGTCTTGCCATATCCCACACGGTTTTCCACAGGCAGAGGTGTGGGGTGGGATAAAAACCAGCGCCAGGCACTGCTGCCAATGCCTTGTGCCGATTAGTCCTTTGGGTTAGGTCAAAGGCAAACACTTCCCTGATCGCTTAAAGCTCTCAGGTACATTTTCTATCTTGCAGACACCTCGGTTTACAGTTTGCAAAGCACGTGCTGTCACACAAATGCCTATGATGAAGTTGCTAAGCCAGTCACTCATCACCCAGTTATTACAGCTGGGGCACCAATAAGTGTGAATTAGACATGTAGCTCCAGTTACGTGAAGACTCACCATCCCGTGCATCCCAGCTGTGGTCCCAGCACGCAGGCGGCCGTACATTTATCATCATGAATCTCTTTTCACATTGCACCTTGAGAAGGAGAAAGTATTTTGCTTTAATTTAGTGCTATTGATCCTCAGAGCTTAAAACAATAACCAGCACATCATCAAAATTCACTTTTTTTCCAGAAACTGGGCTTGAGCTGCTCTTCGCATTTTGGAGGGATAGAAAGAAATTCGGCACCTTTTGAAAAAAGGCACACAGGGCCCTGGAAAGGAGAAGATGCGGGAATACAGCCCTGCAAACGGCCCCAAATCCCACACCTCGAGCAAAGCAAAGTATGTCAAGCAGGCACTACATCACGTTACTACAGTAGTGTATAAAATATTTAACTTTTGAGTACATTACCAAAGTGTTTTCTTTTGACATTACATTTGTGCCCTTGTAAAAGACAAGCAGCCAAGAGCAAACAGCCATCCCAGAACAACCAAACATCGCTACAGCGCAGCAGCCACGCTGGCTCAGGGGATCCGGGACACGAAATCTGCATTACCTCTCGCTCCCAAGGAGGAGCCGTCCGGGTCTGCCAACCACGACCGCTGCCGTGCATCATCACAGCCACCACATCCTGGCTGAGACACCCTCCTAAATACATCAGAGCAGGAAAATGTGCTTGTACAGGAGATTTCTGCTCTCTAAGTGCCTCTGAACAAATGCACTTTATCATCTTCCCTGCCCTAATGCAAGGAAATGTGTGAACAGAGAGCGAGGCTTTACTGCAGGTATTCAGCCTTCTGCAAGCAGGCAGCACCTCGCTTCTAAACCTTGTAATACATCGAAGAGGAACCACGTTTTCCTTGCTCAGAATTGTTCGCTAAATATTTCACTGGGTTTGCATTTGTCCTGCTTCAGTTCCTGTTTGCTCCTTGTCTCTCCTGTTTGTTCTTACCCTCCCGCAGCCCCAGGAAGGTCCCAGTGGCACCAAGACAGTCGCACACGCAACAGGAGAGGAGCTGAGCTCAACTCGCTGGTTTACAAAGAATGCACTGTCTCAAAAAACAAAATTAAACTAAAAAATAAATTAAAAGCCCAAAACAGCTCAAAAAAAAACCCCAAAAAAACCACAACCAACAATAAACAAGCAAAAAGGTTCAAAGCTTTTTCACAGAATCAGAGAATCACCAGGTTGGAAGAGACCCACTGGATCATTGAGTCCAACCATTCCCACCAATCTCTAAACCATGCCCCTCAGTAACTCATCCACCCGCACCTTAAACACCTCCAGGGAAGGTGACTCAACCTTCAATTTTTGACTGATCCAGGCAAAGAACCAAAACCAATGTGACTTCAGACAAATTGGAATTGATGTACAGGCACCGGGGGAGCCCCTGGACATGCAGCCCCTCGGTCCCCATGGTCTGGGCTCCTTCCTTCTCACAGGAGGCTGCAGTAAAGCTATAGACTACAGTCCAAGCTGAAGAGAGTTGGTTTTTTAGGTTTTTTTTTTAAATTAAACTATCTTTTTCTTTGCCTAGGAACAACACAAATGAACAGCCAAAGGGCCAAGGCCAGGCCCAGCCTACCTTCTGCACAAGTGTACCGGGGCAGGGTCCTCAAGGATCACTCTTCTCAAAACATCCTAATAAGCACGGTCGAACAATGCTGAGGCTCATTTGTGGGCAGAGGGCAACACTGGGTCACCTGCAGAAAGGAGATGTCTGTTTAGCAGGGTTTCTTGAGGAAAATGCAGCCTCGCTCTGCTTGCATCCCCTTACCCTGCTTCCCTTCCGCTCCACACAGACTATTGAACTTTTTGACGAGGAGCAGCTAAACTGGACGGAGTCAGAAAGTTAATTAAGTCCCTGCACCTTCTGTGAACAATCGGGGGCCAAAGGAGAGCTTTGTCATCTCAGATACTTCATTGAAGGAGTATATAAAACAGGATTTATATAGACAAAAAAAAAATCTCCATGGTAAAGAGACCTTAAACCTGCCCCAAATAGAAATAAAAACCTCAAAGAGGACTTGCAGCTACAAGGAACCACGAGGAACCCACCGTGTCTTTGCACTGGCACTTGAGAAGAGAGTTGTTTCTTGTATGTTCAGCATCTCACTGGGTACTCAGAGCACTGAGTCCCTGCCAGAGAAATAAGCCCCATTTTCCCTGTGAGCAAGACACCGTGGCATGGGGTGTCTGGAGGAGCAGCATGTTGGATCCTTGGGGTGAAATGCTCAGCAGGACCAGGAACAGGGCAGGACACAGCATGACCCGTTGTGGACAGGCAGCTCCTGCTCTCCCAGCTGCTCCCTGAGCTGTGAGAAAGCTGTGAGGCCGCGGCCCAGGGTATTTCAAATGCTCCCTACTTTGGAAAATCACCCCATAGGCTCCGTACTAGTTATTATTAGGAGCTTATTTTTTAAAGACTCAGTGGGAATTGGAGCCCTGCTGTGCTAAATCCTATCCAAACACATGGTCACATAGCCCAGACGGGGCTTGCTTCTGGAGTTATGATTTGAAGTCCACGCAGAGATGGCAAGTTGGAAGCAATTTTCCCCAGAAATGTGCTGCAGACCTCAAAATATTCATTGCTGTCTGCATCTTTTTTTGTCATGGATTTATAGACCTCTTCTCAGAGCGAGTTCTGGCCTGGGCAGGGTGATGCAAAGGCACCTCAGGATCTCTCTCAACGGCTGATAATACAGTCTCTCTGCCCAAGAAATGCATTTTCCTGGTGAAGACAAAGCAGCCAGTCCAGGCTGGGTAATCCTGCACCAGCAGCGCGAGCTGCCCGCTCCCGGACAGCCTAATGCTGCTACTTGCAGACAGAATGTCTTTTGGACTGATTGCATTATAATTTAATCCATCCTTCAGCGATTTTAGCTCTCAAGATTGTTGTTATTTTACACCTCAGCAGAAGTTCATGAGGAACAAAATGAGGTTGCAATCCTCTAGGGGAAGCTGGCAAGAGTCACAAATCCATCTTTGTGGAAACAGATTTAAGCTTAGGTCCAAATAATTAGTTCTTTACCCAGGCCTTAAGCTAAGAAGATGGTGAGTTCATCTGCAGAGGCTGCAGAATAACTTCCTGGAAAGCTCCCATTTCTTTTACACACTCATTTGTAACGCGGAGGTTCAGAGCAGGGCTCTGGTCTCGGCTCACGTTCGAGCCACGGCACAGTGGGAGGATGAGGATGACCCAGAGCTCTATCCTGCTTTGCTAGGAAAGGATTTTGCACAGGGTCAGGGAGCCCTCTCACTCCATGTTGAATCCCAATTGGATAGAAAGTTTTATTTTCCCACCTTCTCTCTACTCCAGTCATCCCTATGTTGACACAGCGTGGCTGGGATGCCTAGTTCCATTGCCTCATCAGAAGGTTTGGAGGTTTGGAGGAGGGAGGCTGCACCTGCAGGTACCCTGGGAGGTCCGACTGCCTTCCTGGCAGCAGATCTTTGCCTTTGGAAACTCAATAATGAATTAACAGTGCCTCTGGCACCTCTAATCAGGGACACAACTAAGAAAATTCTTGTTGGTGCAAGCAGCATGAAAGCCCTGGGAGGCAGCAAGTGGTGTCATCCCTGTCATCCCACGAGTTACTCCCTCCTCTTCCCTGGCATCTGGACAATATCATTGTGGAGGAGCCCATGATGCAGAGCTGCTGGGGACCAGTGAAATGCTGGGCTTTAACCCAGCTTTAGGTTAATGCCACAGCATCCCTGTTCCAGACACAGCCAAAGCAAAGGCAGGGCTGAAGGATCCTCTGTGCATCAGCCTTAGTAATGGGTATGTGTTCAGAAAGCATCATTTTTCATCATTGCTCTCCTCCATCACAACAGTGAACAAAGCTCTTTGGGACAGGAGAGCACAATGAAATGGTGCTGGGGAAAGAAAAGATGAAGGAAACCACCTCCTGAAGACACAGAAACAGGAGGAATTCAGCCTGAAGAACAGAAAGTTAGCTACATACAGTTCACAAAACAGGATAAAGCTCAAAGCATTCCCAGGCAGAGTAAAAGAATAAAAACAGTCCCATTACCTGCAGCCGCTTAAAACCATTTGAAAGGTAATAATGCTTCCTACCCCAGTCAGACACTGCCACACTGGTGGGGGTCCCCCCCTCACATTTACTGAGGGGAACACGCACTGTGGGATTTCAGCTCATGGGGCTTTTATCCCTGAAAGTACTCAGGTCTTTCTCTCCGCCCA
Organism: Piaya cayana; assembly: GCA_013389865.1. Taxonomy (NCBI): domain Eukaryota; kingdom Metazoa; phylum Chordata; class Aves; order Cuculiformes; family Coccyzidae; genus Piaya; species Piaya cayana. The sequence continues at coordinate 11,240 of WAAB01021625.1, read as the reverse complement.
GGAGTTCTGCTCAGCTTTGTGGGCAGTTCTTGTTCGAGGGGAAGAACTAGACTTGTGCAAAGCTCCTGCCATACTGCATAGACCTTCAGAGAGCCCCTCATGCTGACCCAGCTTTAAGGCCAGCCCTTTGGTCTTGGATCATCAAATCTTGTGTCACCATGGAGGAGACCTGGGCTGAATTTGTCTCTCCCCACCCTAAATCCCAGGAAAGACCCCAGTTCCTTTACAGCTGGGGAGCTACTGACCCCCTGGACATCACCAGGACAGGGTGTGGGGACTGGGCCACGCAAAAGCCTCTAACATCCCTTTTGCAGAGTACTCTGCAGCCTTCCCAGCCCCAACTGAGCCCTTCCCCTCCATCGACATGACAGAAATATCATGAGAGCCCAGAATCACAGAATCACCAGGTTGGAAAAGACCCACAGGATCATGAAGTCCAACCACTCCTATCAAACACTAAACCATGTCCCTCAGTACCTCATCCACCTGTCCCTTAAACACCTCCAGGGAAGGCAAGTCAACCCCCTCCCTGGGCAGCCTGTTCCAGTGCCCAAAGACCCTTTCTGTGAAAAATTTTTTTCTTTTGTTCAGCGTTAACCCCCCCTCGTGGAGCTTGAGGCCATTCCCTCTTGTCCTGTCCCCTGTCACTTGGGAGGAGAGCCCAGCTCCCTCCTCTCCACAACCTCCCTTCAGGTAGTTATAGAGAGCAATAAGGTCTCCCCTCAGCCTTCTCTGGAATCCATCTTTCCTTCCCAACACTCCTTAAATCCCAGCGGAGCTTTTCCCACCTGCACTCATCACCCTGCTTCCCCCACAGAACTCACCTCCAAGGCTTTCCAAAAGGATGGAAAACAAACCTGTCAATCCCTACCTCGACAATCCTCAGGGAACACAAACCCACCATGCTCACCTGCCATGCCAGGGATTCTGCTGCGAGCCACAGAGACCTGAAAACTTGGCTCATGCATCATCCTCCTGCTCCCCATCCAGCAGCCTAAACCCCTCAGGAGGCTCTGGAACACCCCAAGGCTCCACTGCTGCAGCCAGGAGGAAGGGGAGCAGTGGCCAAGTGCTTCAGGAGGTGTGGGGACAGCTTCTCACTCGCTGTGCTCAGGAGGAGTGATGGCTCTGTCAGCCTCCCTCTGCCCTCAACTAGCGATGCTTTCTCTTATTTATTCCCCGCTTTGAGCAGTGGCGTGTGGATGCAGAAACATTTGGAAGTTTGTGTAAAGGTTTTATTGCTTCATTTTTAACCTCTGCACAAATGTCTACATCATTAGCTCGGGGTTTTTTTCCCTCTGTATCAACCTCCTCTCTGCATTTTTCTCCTCCTGGCCATCTTTGTGTTCCTGCCTCCTGTCAGGCAGAACTGGATGGGGAGCTGGGCTGGGAGGGGAGATTTATTGGTGTTGAGGCTGTTCTGCTGAAGGAGGGAATTGGTTTTGAGTTTTTTTGACTTGCAAAGATGTGCATGCACAAGGTCTGTTTCTCCACCAATCACTTCATTCCTGTGCCTTGAGCCTTCAACTGCAAACAAAGCTGCCCCAATCCCTCTCCCACAGCCCCTATGCAAAGCATCCAATTGCCTCTATTGCAACTGGAGGATTAAGAAAATAGAATCATAGAATCACAGAATCACCAGGTTGGAAAGGACCCACTGGATCATCAAGTCAAACCATTCCCACCAATCACTAAACCATGTCCCTCAGCACCTCATCCACCCACACCTTAAACACCTCCAGGGAAGATGAGTCAACCACCTTCCTGGGCAGCCTGTTCCGGTACCTCTTTTCGGGTAGTTGTAGAGAGCAATAAGGTCTCATCTCAGCCTCCTCTTCTCCAGGCTAAACACCCCCAGCTCTCTCAGTCGCTCCTCGTAAGACTTGTTCTCCAGCCCCTTCACCAGCTGTGGGTGCTGCAAAGCTTACCATGCCCTGACATTCCTCCCTGATCTCTGTGCTTGTCCACAGGCAAGGGTAAACCAGCACAGATCTTTTTCTATTTGATGATGCTCTTCTGGGTACACACGCTTGCTATTTCACCCTCATCTTGACCATTCTTGGCCCTGCTTTCTGTAATAAAATCATCCCACGTCTTTGTTAGCAGGTCTAACCCTGCAGCTGAGCACACAGCATGTGAGGACATGACAACGTTCCCAAACCTCAGCCCAGAGAGGACCCTTCCCCACACATGCCAGCAGTGACCGGGCATTCCAAAAAGGTCTTGGCACCTTGGACTCTAGAGGCCAATTTTCTGCCACTGATGACAAAATTCACCCCCCAGGAGCAGCACGTTCAGTGTTTCAGATAATCTCAAAGCATATTTTCAACACTGGGGGTAAAACATGCAGAGCGGAAGTCTTCCAAAATAAGAATCCTGCCTCTGCAAATATTAGTGATGCAGGCATCGTATCGGGGATTATCCACCGTCATGGCGTGTAGAGGGAAGATGGATTTGAAGACGATAATAGGAATGACACACGTTGCTTTTTCTCCCTTTATGCTGACACACAATTTAGCAATCACTGCAGAATTTTCTTCCCATTTTAAACTTCCACTTAATAGCCAAGAAGCTCATGTTAATTCACATGATCTTTTGTGCAGAGTGGCAAGGAGGGGTGCCACTTTTCTAGAAGAATTTTCTGAGTATCAATGGTTGTGGCTAATTAAAAAAAAATACAACCCTCGTGTGGCTTCGCAGAGACCAAGGAGCACGTGTCCTGTGCCGCGTTATCAAATGCCACTTAACCCAAAGGTAGGAAGAGTCAACTCTTTAAAAATGAGACTCTCCTAGAGGCATCTCCTCCTAAGATGAGTCCACAAAGCTTTCTCAGTCTACTTGCAGGACAGAAGGAGATTTAAGTGAGCATCCGCCAGCTGCCACCCCAGGCCAGACACTGCTGGGGACACGGGGCTGCGGGGCCGGAGCAGCCCAAGGCTGACATGCTCCCTCACAAGCCTCCGCTGCAAACTTCATCCTTGCACGGTTGGGCAACACAATGTCTATTTTTTATGTGCTTCATGGTTTTATTCGATTTTCATCTTTCTCCTCACCATGACTATGCCCCAACCCAAAGGTGTGCAGACCATCAGAGCTGGACTAACGCAGACAGAATCACAGAATCACCGGGTTGGAAGAGACCCGTCGGATCATCGAGTGCAACCATTCCCACCAAACACTAAACCATGTCCCACAGGACCTCGTCAACTCATGACCCAAACACCTCCAGGGAAGGCGAATCAACCACCTCCCTGGGCAGCATATTCCAATGCCTAATGACCCTTTCTGCGAAAAACTTCCTCCTAATCTCTAGCCTAAATCTCCCCTGGCGGAGCTTGAGGCCATTCCCCCTCGTCCTGTCCCCTGTCACTTGGGAGAAGAGCCCAGCTCCCTCCTCTCCACAACCTCCTTTCAGGGAGTTGTAGAGAGCAATGAGGTCTCCTCTCAGCCTCCTCTTCTCCAGGCTAAACAACCCCAGCTCTCTCAGCCGCTCCTCATAAGGCCTGCCGGCCCTACCAAGAGGAGATTGAGAGTAGAGCTACGGCCTCCCCGATAACCCATCTCTCCCCCACGCACCGGTAAATACGTTGTCTTGGCAGCTCCTGCGAGCTGAGAGATTGCAGCCCGCTTTATTTATATATTTTTCCCAATGAAGTGTAGCTCGCGGTAAGGCTAACCCACCAAGTTAACTTCCTCCTCAGTTAAACAAACAGCAAAATCATTACAAAATTATCTCCTGTGCATTAGAGTTGCATATATTCACTTATCCTATAGAGCAGAAACACGGGGCATTGCTTAATTAAAGATGTGGGTGTAGAGGCTCCAGGAGCAGAGATTTAGCATGCAAATCTCCAGGCTGTAAGCATACAGCCAGGATGCATACAGAGCATATTAATGCTTAGTGCATCGAGCTTCTCTGTTTAAAAAGCATCGGCTAGACCTGGGCTGAAGGAAGGAGCGCCAGCACTGATTATTCCAGGGTGCTCTTTGGCTGAACTTAGTTATTTACCTTAAAACATCCCGTGGACAGAGCTAGAGGAGCGAGAGCATCTTCACAGCAGTGTCAGCAAACATCATCCCCCATCAGAAACACCCTCCGTCATTCCTCTGCCTCCCCTGGAACAACTGTATCAACCCAGCATGTTCAACTTCTTTTTTTTGTACAACATAATTCAGGTTATTGCCAAGAACTGCAAATTGTTTACCAGCCTCGTGCAAACAAAGACTCCTGATCAGCTCAGAAGCTCAGCCCTGGGGCTTTCCAGCCAGCCTGAATTCTTTAATTACTTAACAAAAGCGCAGTCTTACCTTTTTTCCTTCTTTTCCTTTGGCTGTCACCTTGGAAAACCACAACCCTGGATGCCTTCCATACCGCATGCTGCTAAAAGCCTCGTTCAGCGATGACTTTGCCAACGTAGTTCCCAGGCTGAGCTAGAAGTGGGGCCGGAGTCGTGCCTCGGCAGGGAGAGCTGCACGGCAAACCGGCACCAGAATTAACTTGCCTGGTGGTGAAACTTCTCCTGACACACGCGTGTGGATACACACGTCTGAGAACGAGCATCTCCTACAGCTACAGCCCCACAGACCTAGCCTGGCAGCTGCTCCATGAGCACCCAACAGGACTTTTCTCTCTGGTTTTATGCCTTGATCTTTGCTCCTGACTCTGTGTGACCACCAGGACCCCACCAAGTGCTTTGGAGAGAAGCAGACAAATAACTTTTCACCAGTGTAACTGGGAATACACGGGGCAGCTCTCACAGTCAGGGCAAGCACTCCTGCAAAATCCTGTTCTTCTCCACCAGCGAAAGAAGTGGGAAAGACCCCACCACCCTTCAGCTCCTACCTAACCCTCTACACTCCCCACTATAGTCAGGGACAAGCAAGGCAGGTAGAAGGTAGTTAGCTAAAATTTTTAAACCTGGCTTGGTTTTTTTTCCATTTCGGAAAAGCCTCCAGCCCTTTTCATTGAAAAAAAAAAAAATCTGCATGTTTTTAAAAAAATCATTTTTTTTAATAAAGAAGCAAAAAAATTGCATTACATTAACCGAGTAACAGTTCAAGGTGTGGAATAATTCGCTGTCAATCTTGGGAAGGCGTCTGTGGAGGGTAAATAAGCCTCGTGCACAGCCGGTTCGGTGTAAGCTGTCATTGCAGCCAATGCATCAGTCAGGAGAAAAACATAACGTTGGCGGATCTCAGAATACATAAATAAAACATGCATACCACTTGCCATCAGCGGAAAAATCTAAAAAAAAAAAAAAAAGGGCTGCCTTTCTAGCTCCCCCCTTGCCTCCCTTATCTGCACCACTTTGCTTTGCAGCATAAATTCAGTTTGCAACATCTCTGTTTTCAGACAACCAAATGGGCTCTAAGGGAAGGGGGGAGGGATGGAAAACAAACCCAAAAGCTGGGCAGAGCTGAGAAAATGCCAACTCAGCAGAGAGGGACCACGCTGGCCTCGCCCAGCCCCAGCCCCTGCTAGCGATACTGGTTTGGGAAGAGCAGAGAGGCACAGCAGGGCTGGCTGGGGTGGTCTGAGCCCTCGGTAGGCTGAGGGGGACTTGGTTTTCCAGCCCTGACCCTGGTTGGCCAACGCCAGCGGCGGCAGCAGCATCTCCCAGCCCTCCAGCAAACAACCCCGTCAATTTGCAACCAAATCCCTGGTAGAGTGGATGTCGCAGTCAAATGCAGTAAATTGATTTGCCGTAAGTCATATTTACTGTCTCAGCCATAAATGTGTCAAACCCAATCTTTTTAACTGTAAATAATGCCAGAAATTCCTTTTTTTTTTTTTTAGAAGCCTCCACTACAAAACCTCCAGCAGAGAACTGGAAACGCTGTATTAAAGTGTGGGGGTGTCGAGGTTGCACTTACAGAAAAGATCTGATCCAGACAAGCTTTTTCGCTCGATCCTCCGGGATGCACCGCAGTCAGGGAAGCCAAGCATGAGGCAGGACCATGGTAACTGTGGGAAAGCCCCAGGCTTCGTGTTGGAGGAAGGTGCAGACGAGACCCCCCTCCCCACAGAACTCCCCAGCTCTCCCCTGCAAAGAGTGGAAGGTCAGAAGGGACAGTTGGTTCTAATTATTTTGCATTGGATTTATTTATCCTTTACCTCCCGGGGGATTTGCACACCCAGCACTGCGATCAACACACCTGAGCTCATGGACACCTGAAGATTCATTTTGGGAGGATTCAATAAAAGCACGTGACATGGGCTGGCAGCAGGCAGGCACCAGCCTTCTCTGTCCCCACGTCCTGAGTGTCACATCATTATTTCCAGAGCTCCCCACGGCTGCATGGGTCACTGGCCCCACAGTTGGGCTCATTCGGTGTCTTAGTTCCCACTAAAACACCCAGAGCACCACTAAACCCATCAGGCTGCCTAATATTCTGCTCTACACCACGTCTGCGAGTCAAACACATCTGTTTCCAAAACGCGCTCCACAGGCTGCAGCAAAACCAGGGAGAGACAGGACTACAGTAATTGATGTCAAACTGCCCTTTCTACCAGCGCTTCAAGGGCTGATCTGACAGTACCAATGGAAATCACAGCTTAGGTTTAAGAGAAAGCTCTTCCCGAGAAGATCGAGCTGCCATCCTCCCCCTGCCTGTTTGAGCAACAGTGGGAAACATCTCCCACCGCGCCTTTCACCTCATCCCAGTCTGCCAGGAGCATCTCAACAGCGCTTCCCATCTCCCCATTCCCTTCCTCAGGCTCTCTTCTCTTTCCATCACTCTCCCATCTCCTCTGACAGGATCAAAGTTCTCCATCAAAACCCATCCAATTAATCACAGGCGATCATCCCCATTTGCATGGAATTACAGAGGAAAATCAGGCCTGCAAGCTGTGCGAGCAGAGCTTCCCTCCAGCCTTTCCCAGCCTCTCGGTGTCTCACCACAGGCATCACTGGGCAAAGCATACAAGCCAATCCAGCCTGCAGAATGAGACCCATGGCTGGAGGAAGGCAGCTGGGAACGACAGCGAGTTCTTCTCCAGCGTTCTGCAGCAGCAAGTTCAGCCCTAAGGAGCCCTGTACCCCCATCACAGGGCTTTGCCTCCAAGAGTACTGGTTGATCCCACTTCATCACCTCGACATTGCCCCTGGAGCCCACCAAGGCATCCACCTAGAGCCCTGTCCCAGCCACAACCGCTGCTGGCAGTGCTTTCTAAGCAATGAGTTTTAACCACAAAAACCACCCTAACACAATGCTTGCTTGCCCCCACAAGTCTGCCCTAACAGCCCATGGGGTGTTTGCAGCTGAACCATCATCCATCCTGCAGCCTCCCCGCCTGGCTCTGGGCTCCCCCATGTTATTAACAGCAGGAGATGGAGACAGGAGATATTCACTCTAGAAATCAGAAATAAGGGCATCGCTTTGTGAACTTCCAGCTCGCTGGCGCTGTTCTCTGATCATTAAAAGCCCGTGTCCTTTCAAGTCAAGCACAAACGTCCCACTAGCCATGCTCGAGTCCAGAAGACAAACAATGGAGACAGCAATTACGAGCAATTGCTGCATAGACAGAAAAATAATTGATTGGTACTTCTTCAGATGAGCCCAGGACTGGAAAAGCAACTGAGCTGTGGTGGAATTGGCTCCCTGGCTGTCCCTGTGATTTGGACATTTTTCAGATTCATATTGGGCTAGAATTAAATTTAACAAAAAAAAAAAAGGGATCTGTGCTGGGTTTTGTTCACCATCTGTGGAAAGATGGCAAGCCCTGGGAGAGGGCGCTCACTCCAGGTGGAAAAGACGGGGTTATTTTGTGCTGATCAGAGTGACAACAGTTTCAATGGGTACCTACCTCTGCAAATGCCACCTCCAAGCACCCAAGATGCTGCTCCAACAGGGCAAGCCAAGGCTTCATGCATCGTTCATTTATTTTTGTGGCAGATTTTCAACTTTGTTCATGCTTAGCATCTTCTGGGGATTCGGTTTGGAGCTGTTAGCGGCACAGCAGACCTGGGGGTCTGGTCCTCCTCGTGTTCACCCATCAGCGTGGGCTGTCCTCGCTGGCTGCAGAAACGACACGTTGCATATGCAAGAGCACCAGTTTGTCTCCTGATCTCTAATTTACTTGGGGTCTCTATGGGATCCTAAATGGACTTTGAGATTTTTAATAAACGGTCCATTAATATTCCCTCGGTTTTCTAACATTCAGCAGCGTCAACGTGTTTCTAATGCAAACCATTTGGCAGAGCTTCCCTAGGAGCGAGGTCCAGGATTCTTCTCCTCTACTTAATGCAGTGTCGCATCTCGAATGAAGCTTCCTGCTGCATCAGACTAAAGCCAGTGAGCCGTAGCCAGCCTGGCACGGAGGGGGTTATGAAACCCCCAAATAGCTTATGCATTAAATCCGAGAACAGCAATGCCTGTCTTTTAATCAAATAAAGAAGACAGCCCCTTCCTTCCATCCGCTAGCAAAGTTCGAACTACAAGGATAATGCCTGTCACCAATTAAAAAGAAAAATGTCCCGCGTTAAATGATGCAGAAGGGAGATGGTGGTGGTGGATGTAGCACAGCAGTGAGGGAAAGCACACTTGATTCAGTTCAGAATGAGAATTACATGCTTATCTACAGCGTTTCCCAGCTAATCGGAAATTTCATAGCTTTCCACGAGTGGCTCATGGGCAGTCGCCGAGGTACCTGCTTCTCACTGACCCCTGGCAGCACCATGGGTAGAGCTGGACAAAGCTTGGGCTTGATAAACTGCCAGCTCAACGTGGGCTCGAGGATGCAGCAAGGTCTGAGCTGTCACAGAGTCAGAGGGCAAGGACAAGGTCAGGGGATTGTCCTGTCTTGATGGCACCGAGGAGGAGGAGAGCAGCAGTCCCTCCTCCCTCCCCTGAATCTCCGTGCCTGGAAATGCTGCTACAGCTGAGAAACAGCCTAATGCAAAGACTAATTACCCTAATCCTGATACAGTCCAAACTTCCTACTCTTGGCTTTGTAACAGTAATATTTTTTTTCCCCTCATCCTGTTGGGTGTGATCATGTTTAGGAGAGAGCAAACGTAAGAAAATATTGCCGAGCTGTGTTAGAGCCACTGCGCGTGGAGTTAATGCATTAGAGGCTGCTTTCATATTATCTCACACCTCAGTCACTACATAATCAGACATAAATCCAATATTCAAAAGAGACACGACATAAATAAAAAAGCGCTTGAAAGTTGCTTATAGTTTTGTTCCACACAGACAGCACTGATCTCCGAAAACACGGGCATTTCGAGGTGCAAATGAGCCTTTCCTGCCTCTCGCAGGCTTTTCTAGCGCTTTGACTTCACGTAAGCGGGGTTAAAGAAGGTGTGATAGGCATTTAATTACAAACACACCGAATTCCTTTGACAAGTTCAAATGAGAGTTTGCCTAAGCAAGAATCATTTCAATCCCAGCGCAGAGCCACCGTGCGCTCTGAACCATACGCGGGGAGGTGAAGGCAGAATAATTTAAATAAGAGTCAGGGAAAACAAATCCTTTGACTACAAAGTTCAGCGCGGAGAGTTGCTGTTTTTATACAAAGCTACTGATCTTGAGGGGGGGGAAGAGTTTGCAGATTCAATGAGGGATAAACACAGAAAATTTGCTCAGAAGTCCAAAACAGACTCAAATTAACGGAGTGCGGGAGCTAACGCTTGGGTGAGTGCTGCAAGAAATAGCCGCTGAATTTGGAGCCTGAATTTTTAAATGAACTCACCTCATTTAGGCTTGTGCCTCTCTTCACATTCGCTTCCTATGAATATTCAAGCAGAGCAGAGAATTTGCTGGCAGGAGTATTAGCGAAAGCGGTGCCAATATCAGAGCATATATTAACCAGTACTGGAATGTATTCACAGGAAAGTGAATTTCAGAGCCGTAATTGCACTGGACGGCGCCCTGTCTATGCTGGGGGCTCGGAGCCAGGCAGCCCCCACGGGCGAGCACCCAGGACCAGCGCCTCCATGCACATCGAGCATCCCCGATGGTCGTGGCTGGGCCCCCTGTGGGGTTGGAAGACTCTCGCAGGGGTAGCTACAGCCAACATGTGCGAAAATCAAGTCAGGGGAAAAAGAGATCCAGAACAGAACCAGCGAAGGGCAGATTCTGGGGTGGGGACACCAGAAAAAGAGAAGGAGACATGGTTCCTTCCCACCATGGGGATGTGGGGACTCAATGGCCCCAGCAAGACACCACTAACAATAATGATGACAAAACCTGTCAGATCCTTAGAAGATCCCACCCTTCTCAGATGATCCCACCGCACGCTTGTCCCCCCATGGCAGCAAAAACTTGTTAATGATCTTGATGCCTTATGCCCAACACTCTCTAATTTCTTCATGCAGCCAAGTGTCACATGGAAATGCAATCTGAAAACCATGAAAAATACCAAAAGGTACAGGTTTTATACCAAGAGCACTGGGAATTGGCTGGGGTGGGCACAGCAGAACCCAACAAACCTGGGTTGCTCTGCGGCAGGAGCAGGGGAGCAGGTAGAGGTACTCGCTCACTCGGATGGGGTAGCAAAACCACCTCTGCAGCGCAGCTGTGAAGCTTCGAATGGCAAGAGCTGCAGAAAGAGGGAGGACCACCAGCACTGCCCAAAGCGTCACCCTTGCAGCACTCATAGATGGGGTCTGCAGAGCAAAATTTAGGGTATTTGCTCATGCAGTTTGCCCATCAACCCACTCCCACCCCACCTCCTCCTCAGCCATGTGAAAATGCTGGAGTGGGAGGAGAGCTCGTCCACCGCTCCCTTTCTTGGCAATGTCCATATACCTCAGGAAGCCTATAGCCAATGAAATACATGACACACTGAGGGAAGTGGCACTGAACATATGGCTCCGCGGTGTAATATATTCAGAGGAGTTTGATTTAAACATAGTGGAGAGGTAGGTGGAGGTCCTACAATCTGTTTAGGGGCAGCTGTGCCCTTCAAAGGATTTTGAGGTTATTTGTGATGAAATTGGATGCAACAGGAAGCCAAGCTCGACAACATTAATGCTGAGACCATGGGGATGGTGAAGAAAACTGAGAGATACGTACAGGTACTTGGGTGTTTATGGACCACTGGGCTCATACCAGACTTTGCCACCACTCAGAGGTGGGAAGGTTCCATGCCCCAACTAAAAGGTTGGGTCAATCCTGACAGCTTCCAGGGCCTTTTCTGAGCTCCGAGATCTTAAACCAAAGAAAAGTATNGCAGGACCAGCTGTGTGGAGCTACAAGTCAGTTCTGCACAGAAGCTTGGGATATAGTTACCC
>WAAB01021624.1:23490-48574 GCA_013389865.1 Piaya cayana | reverse complement strand
CTATGATTCTATGATTTTATACATACATTTTCCAGACTGATCAGGTTCTGATTTCATAGCCATCCTCATTTCATCATTTTTTTGTTTCTCTTTATTAGTAAGAACATTCTTTCCACTACTTTTGAAAAGACAAGTTATGAATACTGATTTCTCTTCCTGCCTTGAAGAATCTGTCTTTATGCAGAGATGACTAATAAAGAGCGTATAGTAGTTATGTATATAATCAAGTTGCAGAAGTAGTACAAAGTAAAAATATTATTTTAAATTTCAATAGAAAGATTTATATAGTAGCACTGCATCACGTGTTCTTTCCTCCCATGGCAGATACCAAATAGCTCACACTGCAGATCCTTTGGTGTCAGGAAAGAAGATTTTCTTTTTGTGCTTACTGCTTGGTCTTACCTCTGGGTGTCAGAATTAGTCCATGTGCCTATGCATCAGAGCACAAGTAAAGGAAGTCACTGGTTTTGCCCTGTTGCACTTTAGAATAGGCTTCTGTAGTAGCTGCCAAGGGCTACTAAATCTTGGATGTTCAGCAATGTAAGGCAGGTCTTACCAATAATCCGGAAAGAGGAAGCCTTCAAATGTTTGACTTTCACCTGACAGGTCTTCTCTTCTAGATCACGTATGAGCATGTTTGATCCCTATGCACTAGAGAGCAAGAATGGCCTGAACAAAGCAAATTACATTTAGTATGACTTAGGACTATTTCTTATTTAGCAGCTGAGGAATTTTCTTGCAAGAGATGACAAACATGGAACATGTGTCTTATCAGAGATGCACTATTATAACCAAAAAAGATCTATCTGGAAAATTTAGACACAGTATATAAAATTTCCAGAAAAATTAGCTTTGCATTGAAAGTTGTGATGGAGTACTTTTCATTAAATACAGTCTATCTTACTTACCTGTAGAGAAGCTTCAATCAATCATTTTGAGTAATAAACATGATCATTCCTACCTATATTTCCTTTTCTCTTCCTAAATGTTTCATTCATTCACTGTAGTGAAAACAGATCTTTTAAATAATTTTTTTTTGCTTAGCCTCTCAAACACGTGGAATAGATTTAATACATTTAGCCAAAAGTATTACTATACTTTTTCCAGTAATACAAGCTGGAGATAAAAAAATCTAAATCAAACTACTACCATGTCACGCAATGTTCCTGAAAACCAAATAATGGAGAAAAATTACTGTTGTCAATTTCAATGTAGGTTTCATAATTTAGGAAAAAAAAATATAAAACAGAATATTGACTTTTTTGCAACACAAATGATATCAAGTAAGCAGCAAGTACAAAAATTTTTATTTTTTCATCAAGAATTGTGTTTAATTATATTAATGGTACAGCTAGCTCACCCATGTGCCAAATTAGGGGAATGTAAATTCTAGACACTGTTTCCTAATGGAGCTTTTTTTCAGGTAAATGATAAAAAGTAAAGTGATCGTAACTGCGACCATCAGAATCACCACAAAGATAGATATGGAGCAGGCCAGAATAAACTGTCCATATGATTTGTTAAAAGGTTACACTGTAGTAAACATTACATTTTTACTAAAGCATAAAAAATGGCTGTTCAGAATGGCTAAAACCCCCACCACTATACTGCTTCTCAACAGAGCCATGTAGCACATATTTGTGATAAAGGCGGGAATATCAAAACGTTGTAGATAAACCCTGTCTGCCACATTGATTAGTGAAAATTTTTGGCATCTGGCACTGTAAATATCAGATTTTAGCAACAATGATATGAAGTTGAGGGGTGAGGGTGGAGAGTGTTTGTTTTCTGCCCTATCTGATAAGATCAAATTTATTACATTGTACAATATATTTTACCGTTAATTTTTTATGGCAAGTACAGGATTAGCTTTTCTCCTATCTGCTACCATAGCATGTTGATTTCCCATCCATCCTCTTATAGCCTTCATCTATTGCCAGAAAATTCTCTAGCAAGAAGCACTCAAAGACCTAGAGAACCTCATGTCCTGGTGGGAAGCTCAAAGGCATCCTCATTTTGATGATCAGAGGAGACTCAGGCAGAGCCAAAAAGTGACAAGGACAGGCAACAGAAGACAGACCTTGGCAAGGCTGACTGACTTCTCTGCCTCTTCTTTGGCAAATTTGAGTCCATATGCTTCCTGTGTGCCAGTCTACAGCCACTACTTTTAATTTTAAGAGACCTACTCCCGCAGTTTAGCGTCCAATATCAAACTTACCAGTGATTTTCCAAGCAACATTTTTTTTCCTAGGCACAAACTTAGTTTTCTGGATTTTTGCATAAAAGAAAGAAAAATACAAGGTCATTGCATTTGCTTCCAGACAACAAATAGATTGGCATCAGTTCCTGTACAAGAGCAAATGTAGGATGGTAATTCTACTGCAAATGAAAATCAGGCACACTGGCATTAAGTCACTGCAAGATGTTTAGTGTAAATGTACTGTAACAGTCTGCAAAGGTGCATTAAGGGTTTGGGTTATAGCAATCCTACTGACTAAAAAAAAAAAAAAATTAAGACTAGAAACTAGTGTAAAGCTTTCAGAACAGAAACAACTGACACTATTACGTCTAATTGGGCTGAAGCAACCAGAAGATGAACAAGAATTCTAAGTAGGCATATCAGACCTGAAACAATTGGTGGGACATAGACAGAGAGACATTCATTCTATCCATCCTTCTGGTCTTAGCATATTCTTTGGCCTTCACAGATTATAGTAAAGACTTTTAGGCAGGAAAAAGACAGTAGCTGAGAGGTTGTATGTCAGCCGATAAATGTGATCTTTATCAATTAGCTTCTGTGTGTGTGTTTCAGTGTTATAAACTCTTATTTAACTTTTGTCCCCAACTGTATCCTGATATTCTCTCATTTGTTAAGAATACTGCAGCTTGTGTGTGAAAAATAAAAGAACACTTTTGTTTCTTGAAAACATATTTTTTAGGGTTTGTTTTTTTTCACACCAAAGAAAATGCAGAGATTGTAGTGCCACACATTCCCTCTGAAACTCAGGCAATACATCATTTATTAGAGCATTTCATAGTTATCTGAAGGAATTTATGTCTAGAATGACACCCCTTGTGTGAGGGAAAAAAAGTGTATTTTTTCAAATTTATTAAGTGCTGGTTATTAGTGACATAGTTACTGAGAATGATTTATCACTTCTTCAAATTAATGACCCAAGACTCTTTTTATATTATGTTATGACACTGACATCCATGAAGACATGTGGAAGAATATGTGTTTTTTAAGACTTGTTAATTTGAATTATGTAAATTAGTTGGCTGAGGTTTGAGAATACATTGCAAAATTCTATCATTTATACTACTTTATTAATAGAAAAGTCAGGTGTAGAAATTCTTTTAAAGCTGTGTCATTTTGTTCTCTGCTGGTGCAGTGTGGGCAGATTCTCACTTGTTAATTATAACAAGTATAGGAAAGGATGAAAAAATCTTTAACAGAAGGAAAGGACAAAATACTTTTCACTGGCATGTACTTAAGTTTCTGTCCACATGTATGTATGGGATCAACAACTTAAAGAACTATTACATTATAAAAGAAAGGAATGAATCTTTAAATGGTTTGTGCTAGAAAGGACCTTTAAGGGACCTTTCAGTCACTGGCAGCTTTGTCTGAGTTCTGTGATTATCCAAGTGAGATAGAGTGCATTTCAGCAACTACATCTACCGAGTACCTCAAAACTCTGAGATACATCTATTCAGGTTCCTCAGGTGGTCTTAAATCTGATCTTCTACCATGAGTGACAGTTCATTCTCCCAGTCCCTGCCTTGAGATTCATGGTCTTGATAGACCTGGAAAGAACAATTGCTCATGAAAACTGAGAGAAATAAATGGTTGAGTACCTCAGCCTTCTTCATGTCAGTTACTAGCAGATTCCCATCTCATTCAGCAGAAGGAGTACAATTTGTTTTGTCTTCCTTTCCGAATAGAATCATAGAATCACTAGGTTGGAAAAGACCTTTGAAACCACCAAGACTAACTGTATCTGTCCACTACTAAATCATATTCCTATATATTTAATCCACCCATCTTTTAAATACCTCTGGGAATGTTGATTCAACCACATCCCTGGGCAGCTTGATAAACCTTTTGGTGAAGAAATTTTTCCTAGTATCTAATCTGAACCTTCCTTGGTGCAACTTGATGCCATCTCCTCTCGTCCTGTCACCTGTCATTAGGGAGAAGTGACCAACACCCACCTCACTACAACCTCCTTTCAGGAAATTGCAGACAGAGGTAACATCTCTCATTCCCCTTTTCTCTAGGCTAAACAACCCCAGTTCCCTCAGCTGATCCTCATAAGACTTCTTCTCCAGCCTCTGTACCAGCTTCATTACCATCCTCTGGATGTGGTCTAGGACCTCAATGTCTTTCTTGTAATGAGAGGCCCAAAACTGAACACAGTGTTCGAAGTGTGGCCTCACCAATGCTGAGTACAGGGACAGAATCACCTCCCTTGACCTGCTGGCCACACTGTTTCAGATATAGCCCAAGATGCCATTGGCCTTCTTGACCACAGGGGCACACTGCTGGCTCATGTTCTGCTCACTGTCAACACCCCCCAGGTCCTTCTCCAGACAGATTTCCAGCCACTCTGCCACAAGCCTGTAGCACTGCTTGGGGTTGCTGTGTCCCAAGAGCAGTACTAGGCACTTGGCCTTGATAAATCTTGTCCTGTTGGTCTTGGAGCAATGTACCTGTAGAAACCATTCTTATTATTCTTCACATGCCTTGCCAAAGTTGGTTCTGGCTGTGCCTTAGCTTTCCTGATTCCATCCCTACACTCTCATGCAGTACCCCTATGTCATTCTCAGGATCAATTCCCATGATTCCACTGCCTATGCATTTCCCTCTTTCATTTCATTTTGACCAGAAGGCTCTTGCCATGCTGATCTCCTGCCTTCCTCACCTGAACTTTCATAAAAGGGAATCAAGAGTTCTGTATTCTAGAAAAAATATCCATATGTATCTACTAGGTCTTTTCCCCTCCTTTATCCTTGAGGGCCGTTCTCCAGGAGGTCCCATCTATTAGTACCTTAAACAACTGAAATTTTGCTTCCCTAAGGTGAAGGGTCTATTTTTTTTTTTTTTTTGCCTGGTCTCTATACTTTCATTCCTATAATGATCAAACTTGCAGTTTCCTTAATTATGAAAATAGTGATATATATAGTGATATATAGTTTCTTTCCAAAAAGAGGCATCACAAATGGGTTTGTGACAATGGTATCAATAGACCCCAAACCCCACATTCTCTTGACTAAGTAGAGCATAACATTTTTGCAAGTAACCTAGTTTTTGAAGCATCTCTGAAATAACACAAATGTTTCTCACATTTCTCTGTGGAAATGAAAGCTTGAAAAGCTGAAAACAAAGCAAGAAAGAGTACAAATTTTGTATTTGTGAATTGCATAGTTAATAGTCAGGTCACAACTTCTGTTCACTTATTGTTTTTTCACTTGCATAATTGACCATAACATATTCATGTGGACCTACTTCTATATGAAGACAGACTCATATACTACTGAATAGTTTACAAATCTTCATGTCTATTTTAAAATTTTACAAAAATACCAAAATAAAACAAAAACACTTTTAAGAAATTATTGTCATGACTTCATTCTTGGAAGCTGTTCAAACTACATCCAAATTCAGTTATGGAGACATTTATTTCTTTGTTCTAATGAACCAAGAAAGCCAGACTAGTAACACAGTTGAATGTGGATCATTTATGTGTAGATTAAAAGCCTGCTGGCAATGAAGTAGTGTTAAATAAAACCAAACCATATGAACAGCTATTAATCAATATTCTTATTATTCTTTTTTTTTAAAACATAAACACCATGTATTAAACTACTTCAGTGTGACTCCTTTGGTTTGCAGATTAACATGAGCTGGTTATCCAGGAACTAGACTAGACAAACATGCATGTTCATCATAATAATAAACTCAGAAATGCAATAAGGTTCTATAAAAGAAATTTCTGATGTGAATAATTACAAGATTTGTCTCTTATATTGAAAAAAAAATAAAAAATGCTGGGCAAAATGGCCATATGCTGGGTATATTCACCAGTGAATTGAATTGTAGGCATTGTGGATGGATTTTCAAATGCATTTATTTTCTCCTTAACAGTGCTCCTTTAGAAAGTTTGTGAGAGGTGTAATAGGAAGATGCATTAATGTGATGGGACTGAGCTAAAACTCATCTTTTTATAACTCTCGCCATTTTACCTCTATTGTGCAGGGAATGCTTATTTTACCTCAAACCAGAAATACGTCTAAAGAAACCCATAAACTGAACTGTTCACATCCTAAACACCAGCTAGGAATGAAATAAGGTCCCAGTATTCCTCAGAAGAGAAAGTAATGAAAGTGCAGCTTTCGGAAGAAACAAGTAAAGACCTGTTTGAAATCAGCAGAAAGAAAATAAATAATTTTGGTGCCATAGTCAGGTAAATAAGCAAACAGCAAAGGCTAGAGAGAAGAAAAAAAAGACACATGACTAGCCGAAAGTACCAGGTTTGCAAAACCAGAAAACAATAAAGAAGATTAGGAAGCCTGATGGAAATGAGTGAAAAGGCACTCATGGTAATTTCCAGTACCTATTGAATAGGCAAGCTGAGTTTTAAAACAAAGACAAACATTCAACACAAATGTTTTGTCAGCTCAGCTTTCTCCTAGGCATTTGGAAGTTAGCCATCCCAGGAAAATAAATATTCAAGACCAAATGTTTCCATTGCTACCCTGAATCTAATAGCAAAATCACATGACTAATTGAGAAAGATCCCAATTGTTATTCTGACCAGAAAAAACACTGGCAACAGCACACTAGTCAGATGACAGAAAGGGACCCTGTAGGACACTTTCATATGCCTGATTAAATCCTTTTGATACAATGCCTTCAATACACCTGCTGCAATTTTACTCAATGAATTAAATAATTAGGATATGGAGATACCTGCCATGTATAGCACCATAATGTGCAGGTATGTTTTTTTTTTTTTTAATTTGGATACACCCTACATTTTTGGNAAAAAGGTACAATTTAAATCATTTAATTAAATAATTAAAATATGTAGATACCTGCCATGTATAGCACCATAATGTGAAGGTATGTTTTTTTTTTTTTTAATTTGGATACACCCTACATTTTTGGTTGAAGCTGGAAGATTAATAATATTTACTAGCACTTTGATTCACAAAGAAAGATGTTACTGCTTTGAGCTACAATGAAATCAAGTCATTTTAAGAAACAGATATCTATAAATTGAAAGGATTCTGGATTACTTCTGGTTAGATAAATAAAGTGTTGTGAGAATATTCAGCATTTTTAAGTTAATGAATATATTTAATTGTAAAAACAAAATTGCATAGTTTTAGTATTCTATTTTCAACATACAGTTTGCAAACAGAGAAGGTCTTCCTTGTACTATTCATTCAATTTGCATGGTTTAGTATCAATGGTATCTTTCATTTGTAAATATGTAACTAGATGTACTTCATTCTCACTGCTAGCCCCTTCAACATACACCACTACATTGCACATTCTTGCAAAACATAAGCAAGTAGTGGATAAAATAATCAGAATTTAAAATGGTACAAAAGAATCCAGTGCTATTCAAGGACCTTTTGTTTTTCTTTTCTTTTTCTTTTGTTTTTCTGTTTTTTTTCCCAAGGAGTGCTTAGTGTGGTTTGTGGGTATTGCAGAAACCACAAGGCAACTCAGGCTTGTGGGGCCCTGAAAAGGCCATGGTCCCAGCCCTGGCCCAAAGCTGGCTCAACCATTGGCTGACAACAGCTTCTCAGGGTTTCACCCATCTGGGACGTGAAACACAAAGATGGAGAGAGCCCAAAACCCCTCAGCCTCAGCTCCACTTTATAAGGCTTCTCCTGACCTCCAGCCCAAGCCTCCAGTGTTTCTACTTGCGCTTCTGCTTCTTACCCTGCCATCACACAGTGCTGCAGAGGAACCTGGCTGCATCTCCACCATCTCGTCCTGACCCCTCACATCAGTGCAGGGGATGCTATGAGTGCTTCTGAAGTTTTCCCAATTGAACATTCCCTAGTCTCACAGTCCCTTCTTGCAGGCTAAGGGCTCTGGTTTCAGTGTCTCTAAAGCCTCACCAGAAACTCAGTCATGTTTATCAATGTATTTCCTGTACCACAAAGGCCAAACAAGATGCTGGTGGACCAAAATGGCTCAAGAGATAGAAGGCAACAGGGGAGGTTGTAGAATATAGAAGTATTAAATTATAAATTACCTACAGTAACCTAATTAAATCCAAGTTCATTCCATTATTCTGAAGTACAGTCCCCCAGATAACTACATGATAATGGTCTCCTTATTTCCATCAGTGCAAAGCTAATGATTTAGGCAAAGTTTACCTAGAATTATGTTCACAAATGTGAAAAAAGTAACTCAGTTCACAGCCATAATTTTGTTAAACTGTTGCTGCAGCAGTAGTGGTTTTACATTTATCAGCAACAACTTGACTGATACAAGGAGAGGGATCTAAACTAAATTTGACAAAAAGACCTTTTATTGCAAACTCCTTTTTAGTTGCCTTTTTTAAAATAGTTTTTTTCATTCTAATTGTGCCTGAGGGTTGTACAGCACATACTCTCAGAAAAAAATACGTGTTCACAATTCATATAAGACAAGGCTAGAAGACAGGATTTTAGGTAAAATGTGGAAATGGAAATACTGTCAAGTATACCTGAATAGAATTTCAGTAAGAATTACTGCACTTTCAACTTCCCAAGCACAAGAAAGTGGGACCACATTTTTTCTCTGGTCATTAATGTATACACAAGTGCTCTAAATAACAGTTTCTCTGCTACCTGTTCAGTCCTGCAGGACACATCTCTCCATTGCCCCAACTCATTGTAGACCTTAGACAGACAGTGAAGTGCCTAAGAATATTATTTTGAGAACACACTGAACTAAGCAGTGGTATGAATAAATTCATCAAGATTGTCAGAGAGAGACATAGGCCATTCTTACTTTTTCATGTTTTTGTGACTCTGTAGGATTACAATAGGAGTAAGCATCTACCCTTGTGCAAGTTTTGCAATGTCAAACAGGCTTCTCATTCATAACTATAGAAGCAATATGTCTTGAATAGAACATTTAACTTGTATGGTGTATTATCTGTCAGTTTTTGTTCCCAAAGGTAGTTATCCTGGACATCTGGTCCTCTGCTACCTTGGTGTCTGAATAAACTGCAGCACAGATTGTTGCCAAGTCCTTTGGATGATCTGAATAAGTAATAAAATACAGTTAGTGTATGTCTTTATAGATGGGAAAGACTCAAATATGTCACCAGGTGAGAAGAACTATTGAATCAAAATTCAAGGTGGGTAAATACATGCTTCTCCAAGCCATATTCAGATCAGTAAATGGAATGGAGGTATGAACCTAGATTAAAGCCCCCTGAAGTTCAAAACCAGTTTCTTCAAATAATAGTGGCCAGTACTTGCTGATCTTGTTTATGCTTACACCTGTAAGGAGAAATCTTGTAAAGGAAAACAGATGGGAGAAGAACTCAGCTAGGTCTCTGTGTTCTCAGGTCTCCCACAAAAGCTAAAATTCTCAAGGAAAATAAGCATCTAGGAGCTCCTACTGAGAACAATTTACACCTATGGATTGGAACATTTACTGAGGCTGCTGGATGCTGAATTCACTGTAAAATCCAGTCCAAGCAGAATTTATCTTTCTTTGAAAACAAATATCCAAAAGGTTGTTGTTTAAAGTATTTTTAGCAGAAGAAATTGACATATCTATTCTGCACCTCCTACAGGTTGAATTTCATTTGACTTTTCAAATATCTTGATTTTTAAAAATGAATTTAATTTTAAAATTGGGGTTTTTTTGTGAAATGCTTAGTTCAGTTCCTTTAAAATCCTATTAAAATAATTTTACAAAAATAGAGTTCACTGACATCAGGCAGGTGTTAACAACTTTATACTTCTAAGTATAAATATGTTTATACATGTCTGTATGAGTGTTGTTAATGTGGGTAAGATCTGAGCATTTCTGAAACTATCTCTAGTTTAAGAAAACTACACTGGTCAAAATTTGAAAATATTAATACATTGTGGGCTAAATCCATTTTCCAAGAGTAATTTCATTTTAAAAAATAAAGAATCAGCAACACTGGTTTTAACCAAAAGGTATCCATGTGTATGAGATGGTAGTATACATAAGAGCTTGTTTATGAACTATGAGAGATTATTTAACTATTTTTAATGAGAGTATAGTATTTTAAATATGGACATATAAAATCTGCTTTGCTTTGATCAACTAAAAATTGGTACTCAAAAATAAATTGATAATAAATACCTGAATAAATCACAAAATCACTTAAATGTATACATCCACTTAAAATGCTATATTCATATTAAATAGATTTTCAACTTTTGCTGAGCAGTAGGCTGTGGCTCAAGTATTACTAAGGGCTCAGCATTTTTTTGCCTTGTTTGGGGACAGAAGATTTTGCAGTGCCCTAGAAGTTCAAGAGGAAAATGCCACAACTGGTGCATCATATTTTCCCTTCTTTTCCCTATACTCACAAGAAAAGGGTGCTTGACTGCATAAGGCACATTTGTAAATGGCCTCTCCTGGTCTGGTTGCATATCAATCCTATAAGAACACAGCCAGGACCATTATTTCAATTAAATTATTTAAATAATTCACAATTATTTTCTGATTTTCCCATACAAGGAAATAGACTTGATATCTTTTCAGAACCTGCTTACATTTTCTCTACTTCTTTCTGAGGCACCTTGTAGTAACAGGAGTCTTTCAACACAGAATCAGGGTGTGAGCTTACATACACACTGTGAAATGTCCTGCTATCAATGCGGACACTGATCATAAACTCTTTGCTTTCAGTTAAAGCTGTTGATAAGTGTACTTATAGTACTTATATTAAAGGCTACTGTTGGTATGTATATCTATAAAACTTCACAGTTCAGCTCCTACTGGACAGCAGCCCACATGAGAAAAACTGTACCTATAAGTAGGCTAACATGTTTCCACTTGCTGATACTGCTAGTACATAATCTTTCTGTATCACCCAGCTCTTAACTATAATTTCAACTTTGTTCTTAATTTTATGTGTTGCAGATTTTTCATTCTGGAATGTTTTTTTTCCAAATAAGATTGCAACTTAGAACCTGCTTATGTGTCTCTTACCATTTACAGTTAAAGATTTGTAACTTGCCTAAATAAAAATTCAGAGAGATTACCTGAGAAAATACTTGACTAACTAGGTTATTTATAGAAAGTAAAATCAAATTGCCAGGGATGAAGAAAAATGCCATATTCAGTATCATTAAGTAACCATATGCAACCAGAGCAGCACTCAATATCAAGTGTGATATTATAGTTGCAGAAATGTGGAGACTTTGTTAGCACTGAGATCAATAAGGAAGAGCAATCATCTCATAAACAGAAAGTACAAACTTCAGATCTACCTTAAAGCAGTGAAACACGTCCTGCTTCAAGAAATTCACTACAGAATTCCATCTATATTATGTTCCCTCAAAAGTTTTTGGATAGAGTTGTAGAGAATATTAGTATTGCAGTTTACTTGACAATCTAATTTTAGTCAAAACTCTTAAATCTGAACTACAAATTCCTTTAGAAGAGTAAAAAAATCAGGATTGTCATAGATTTTTTTCTTGCCTAAAAAATGACAAATGACTTGTCATTGATAGGAATGGTTGGACTCGATCCGGTGGGTCTCTTCCAACCTGGTGATTCTATGATTCTATGATTCTATGACTTCTTATCTCTTAGGTTAGAACGTTAGTATAATATAAGATATAGAGTTTTCAAGTTACGAACAACAAAAACGGCTAATCACTTGAGAAAGTATGTAGTTCTTGAAGCCTGTGAAATCAGGTATATTAAATATTTGACAGAACTCATGCAGGCATTGGGTTAAATTCCTTGAAAATCTTGGGGAGGGGCAGGGGGAGAGCTGTCTTTCAAAAGGGGGAAAATTATTTATTCTAAAATCAAACATTTATTAAGACTTTTCAGAATTGATGTGGACTGTTGGGCAATTCAGCAAACTGAAGTGATTACATTTCTTATAATTAGATGCTAATATCAGTTATTCTATACTACAATGAAAGACTTCTTGAGGAATATTTTTCTATAGGTGTGATATTATAAAGAGTAACCTTTCAATAAATGACACAGAAATCCAGTATTTTATCTTTTTTAAATGTTTACAACTCTGTAGTTTCCATCACATGCAACTTTTCTCTCTCTTCTCTGTCTCATCTGGCTAAAACCATTGCTGTCTCCCACACACATCTTCTAACCCTTCCTTTCTCCTTCTCTTTACAAGACTTCAGTAGTATCATCCCTGACACACTCCATTTCTCTCTTGGTTTGTATTCATACTCATGATAAGGTCTGTCTATCCCTCCATCTTTCTGCAATTCATTCCTAGTCTCAGAAGTTTCCCATATACTTTACTGGACATGTGCTATTGTCTAAAACAGCCTTTGTCAAACATGGCCACAACTTTCCTTCCTTCCAGCTACTGATTTTTAGGAGTCCCTAATTCCCTTCCTCTGACATAGAACACTTAAGCATTGATTCAGAGGAATTCACCAAGTCACTCCCCTTCAGACAAAATAAAAATCAAAGCCTCTGTGATAATATGAAATAAGAAGCATTGTATCAGAGAAATGTGATAATATTATATATGTATGTTTTATGTATACTTTACTTTTTCACTGATGTCCAATATACCTGTAATTATTCCATATGGAAACATGAGAAAATCAGATTATTTTGGAGGATTTCCATTATATTGTAAGGAGACACTAGGTCTATTTCATTTGCACTTACAAAAAGAGGATTTAGCAAGTCACTTTTATTATTTTTAAAGAAGCTATTGAATTACTAGTGTTTTTAAAAGTACGCTGCATGTAAACATTCCCAATTTCACTGGCAGAAACACAAACATCTAAGTCACTATAGATATCACATATCTTTATATAGATATTATGCCATATTACAATTAAACAGGTTCATCATAATTTATTTATTTTATTTTTTTACTACAGTTCCGTGAGGAAAATTGATTATTAGAAACTTGATAAAGTTATTTTTCCCTGTAATTCATGCTTTTATATATATAATAATACTAATTTGAATCATGCAGCAACTTAATTAGCCTAAAAAGTCTGTGCATGATAAAGGAAATAGTATCTTTTTCTACTAAAGAAAAGATGGTCAAACGTCCTTCAATAAAAAGCAGCTTTCCACTTGTTATTAACTGCAGCCATAATTAAACACTACAAATATAGATAATGCATACAATGTAAGCATTAAATGAGAAGTTTACTTTTAAAGGTGACATTTTCTAGTCTCTCTCTAGAAGCACATATATCATAGTATGAGGCATCAATGAATATCTGGCTGCTTGTACTGGTGATAAAATATTGAATAATATCCTTCTACTGTTATTTTATTTGTAGAAAACAATAAGCACTAAATGACATTATAGGCAAAATTCTTTCCTTTTACATTTTTTGCTTCCAATCCACACATCTGCTTTTCTGAATTTCTCACATAATTCTAGCAAAGGTGCTGGCTGTGTAAAAAGAGAACACAGATTCAAAACATACTCAAATAAAGAGTACCAAAAGTAAAAAGTAAATGATGACAACATGTCAAGCATGGCATAAAAATGTCATAAATAAATATTGCAATAGATATTCATTCTGAAGAGGAGCTTCTCAATGCAGAATAATTTTTGGTAGAGAATTTAGACAAGACATTTCACAGATGTGAAGATGTTTGAGAAAAGGGTATGTTTCTACTATACTGAGGTAGATAAACTTTTGGAAAGGAGCAAGGATTTAAAATTACTCTTTCAATATATATAAAAGGAAAATGAAGAGGAAGAATAAAAAATTATCATAGGAAGAATTTATTGTTTGTTTCTTAAAGCATTATGTAATAATAACATTATGTAAACACATAAAAAATAAAGAATGCATAAATTAGTAATCTAAATCATGTTTTAAAGCAAAGATTACTACAAAAATGCTCTCAAGTAAATGAATTTTCCAGTTTCCAATTTTTTCAACTTTTTAAAGAGCAATTTTGCAGTTTGACAATTTTACCACAGTGCAAACTTAATAGACATTAACTGCAATCATGTAAGATTATTATTTTTTTCTCTAACTAACCCACTTGACTAGCCCAGCATTTAACTAACACATTTGAAAGAAAAAATGTGAAAAGAAAACTGAAATTGTTTTCCTCTTTTCCTCTCATTGCTTTACAGTTTGCTTCAATTGTGATAAATCAACATATTTTCAAGGAAATAGAGTTCAAACTACTTCTAGTTTCTGTGTACATTACTGGACATAGGGATTACTGTATTAGAGAAAAGGATTCCTAAAGAGTGTATTTGAGCAAACAATAATTGATGCAGTCTGCCAACACAACGTAATTCAAACCATTTCATTTCAAAAAAAGAAAATGGATTCTTGATAAAATGCAATTTAAGATGAGCATGTATTTAAAATATTGTTATTCATTCAGTCTTGTTTCACCTTAGAAATTGTTGACAAGGGTAAGATTGGGGTAAACTAATTGAAGTTAACCACCTGGACACAAGAAACAAATATTACAGAACATTTGTCATATTCAGCTTGGCCTTCAAAATGTTCAGAAATTAATGTTAAATTTATGTAGGATTTTAATGCCTCCATCAATATCAAAATCATATTTACCAAGGTCTACTGGCCACAGACAGCTTTCTAAAAAACATGTAATTTTCAATTGCACTGATAAGACATTATTTGTTCTAAAAATGAACTTCAGGAAACACCATGGAAATTCATCAGTCTTCAGATCTTCTACTTAATCCTCAAATTGATCCCAGCAAACAAGACCCACTATACCCTTTCCTAAATTCTGAGCACACACGAATATCCTAAACCTCAGTCAAATAAACGGAAATACACTCGCAAAGTCTGTAAAACCTCAGAAGAGCACTATGAAACATATTCATGACCATGATCTTATCTTTAATAATACCTTTCTGATTTTTAGAGAGTGTTCATTTCTCCCATCTGGAAAGTCAAACTCTTTCAATGTTTTCAATTCGACCACTCAGATAATGCATCAAAAGGATACTCCAATGCATCCCCTTTTAGCATTAACCTTCCCTGTGGCAAGGTCACATTGCTGACCTAAATTTAAGATCTTGTCCACCAGGACCCCAAAGGCCTTTTCTGCCAAGTTGCTTTCCGGCTGCATCCCACCATCCACTCCCACCCCCAGAGGATTTTCCTCCTGAGGTGCAGGACTTAGTATTTCCTCTTTTTGAGTTTAACGAGTTTCCTGATCTGAGAGCCTATTTATCCAACCTGTCAAGGTTCCTCTGACTGCCAGCTTAAACTTATCAGCCACTTCTCCCGGTTTGGTGTTATCAGCAGATTTGCTGAGGGCACATACACTCTGCCTCACCACACAGATCATTAATGAAGATGTTAAACAGGACTTGAGCCAATTCAGACCTCTGGGGTACACCACTGTTTATTGGCTTCCAACTATACTTTGTTCCACTGAGCCCAAATGTCTGGGACTGGTCATTGAGCCAGTTTTCAACACACCTCATTGTTTTTTTACCTATTCCTTATATCATCAGCTATTCTATGAGGATCTTATGGTAGACAAGGTCAAAGGCCTTAGTAATGTTCAGGTAGACAATGTGAAAGGTTGAGTGGAACCCCCTGGCAACCACCCAAACCCCACAGTAGAGCAGTCTTTCCTCCTCCCCCCATCCCCCTGTACAAGCCCAAGGGAAAGATAGAAGGAAAGAAAGACTGAAAATGCTGAAAACGAGCCGACCACAGTTGTATGATTATATACTCATGTATTAACACTTATATGCAACTAAAATACCATATACAAATAATCAGAGACCCCCAAAAAGAAACCTCCCCCTGCCATGAAGGGAAATTAAGAATCCAGAAACAGATCAATAAAAGCTAACAAGAGAAAATCTTACTCTCCTTTTAGATAGGAGGACTTCATTAATCAACCACCCGGCACTCCACGCCGCTAATGGAGTCCACAAGGCTTCACTGGGCCTGACTCGCACACACACCAGCAGACCGACATCAGCACTAGACCTTTCTCACACCGCAGCCGGAAGACGAGAGCCCCAGGGGAATGTCTGACTCCCTGATTTATACTGATTTACGTAGAAAATCACATGGAATACTGGGAAATGTAGTTCTTTCTCAGTCACAACCTGGCTATTCAAAGAGAGTCTAAAAATCAAACCATTACACACTGCTCTCCCCTTGTTTATCAGGCCAGCCATTTCAGCATAGATGTTTTTTGGTCAAGTACAACTTCCCTTTGAATTCATACTGACTACTCTTATTCACTTCCTTGTTATTCAAGTGCCTGGAAATTGTTCCCTTGTTTAGTTGCTACATCAACTTCATAAGGACTGATGTGAAGCTGACTAACCTGTTATTTCTTGGTTTCTCCTTCTTGCAGTTGTTGAAGGCAGAAGTTACATTTCCTTTCCTCCAATCTCTGGGCACTTCTACTATTACCGTGATTGCTATGATTGCTATGACTGGCTGAAGACTATAAAGATTGGCTTCTCAGTTTCATCAGTAAGCTCTCTCCACACTCATAGGTACATTCCATCATGGTCCATGTACATCTAATTTAACTATTCCCTGTACTGACCTTCATCCGCAAAAGGTATATCTTCATTGCTCCAGGCTTTGGTCTTGGTGTGTGAGACAGTCATGTTAGTAAGGATTGACACAATGCAGATATTCAGTACCTCAGCCTTTTCCATGTCCTATGTAACCAGCTTCCCTGTATCATTGAGCAATGGGCCTATTTTCCTCAGTCTTCCTTTTTTTCTCTTGTGTACTTGCAGAAGTACTTTGTTGCCTTTGATGTCCTTGGCCACATTCAAGTCCATTTGGGCTTTAGCTTTCCTTTCAGGTTACCTGTCTTTGCTTCTACCCTTTGTATGCTTTCTTTTGTGTCTGACGTTGTCCAGAAGCCTTTTGTTCATCCATCCTATCCTTTTGAATTATTTGTCTGACTTCATGTTTATTGGAATGGAAATCTCCTGAGCGTGGAGGAGGTGATTCTTGGGTATTAACCCACTTCTATGGCCCTGCCTTCTATCCAGGGCCTTACCCCATGGGGCTCTTCTGAGCAGATGTTGCAGAGACCAAAGACTGCTCTCCTAAAGTTCAGGATTGCAAGATTGCTTTTCACCATCCTACCTGGCATAAGGATCCTGAATTCCACTATCTTAAGGACACTGCTGCTAAGGCTGATTTTGATCTTCACATCCCTAATGAAACCTTGTTGGACAGTATGAGATCCAGCAGAATACCTCTCCCTGTGGGCTCGTCTGTCAGGGTGTTATCCTTACTGTAGTCCAGAACCCTCCCAAATTACTTGTGTCCTGTTGTGTTTTTCATCAACCAGATTGTTGGGGAATGGCTGCGAGAGAATGGCCATTGTTCTATGCAAGAACTATGCAGAACAAGACGGATATGAGGCCCCAGGCTGAGAGCAGGCACCCTGAAGGACATGCCGACGTTGGAACATTGTGTCAAGCAAAGACAAGGGAGCCAGCCAGACTGGAGCCAGTTTGTACTAGCCACAAGTAGGAGGAACTAAGAAAGCATGACCTTTGAGCTAGCCAATGTAGTGTAAGTGTATTTGACTGTTCAACCAATAACGCGATGACCTGTGGTGTTTGTAGCCTTTATAAAGGCTGGATGTTAGACAATAAAGTTGAACCTCGCTTCACCACTCACACTGAGTCGGCTGCGTGTTTCCCTCGTCTGTCACCAGATATTGGAGTGGTTCAAGTCCCCCATGAGGCCTAGGCCAGCAAACATGAATCTGTTCTTATCTGGCTGTGGAAGTCCTCATCCACTTATTTGTCCAGATTAGGTGGTCTACAGCAGACACCCGCTATAATGCCAACTCTATCTGTGTCTTTAATAATAACCCATAACTCTCAATTGCCTCCTCATCCATCACCAGGTAGAGATTGAAGCGCTCCATCTGCTTTCTCAGATAAAGTGCAACTTGCCTCCCCCATCTTCTCATCCCATCCTTCCTAGAAAGGCTCTATCCCTCCATTGCAACACCTCAGTGATTATAATCAATACATTTCAAGACTGACACTGAAACAGTTGTCACAGAAAGCCCAGAGAAGTTTCCAGGTATGATTGCTTTGTCTTAAATGCAAACATCTGGTTAAAAATCCACTCAGATCAGAGTAGAGTTGCATGAACACTATGAAGATGTCTGTATAAGATGATTTTACAAAATCAATGGCCTTCTCAGTCTGTAATGAACCAAAAACAAAGAAAAGGACTAGAAATTCAGTGTGGTCAAATCCCAAGTAGCTGAAATTAAGTCTAATTTAAGTGCAATTCAGGAAATCCTGAAGACATTCCTCTGTCCATTTCCCTGGTATTGGGTTCCACTATGATTTTTGCACAGAACTGGGGGAGTGCTTAAGAAGACAAATTTACCTAGAACAGTGAAACATGTGAGTCTGTGAAGACAGGTATTTAGTCCAGTGCTATGTCATTTATGGTGGTGTTCACCCTGGCAAAATTATAGGTGGCATCATCTGGAGAATTCCCAGACCTACTAACATCCTAGTACTGAAGTGTCATCTAGTGTGACAACTTGTTTAGGCCTGTTTGTATCCCATGTGGCTCTGTACTTTTGCATATGTGTTGACACAAAAACACAGTATGCAGTGGCAACCAATGCAAAAGAAAGCATTCCAAGACTTAAGGGTACTCTTCTTCACTTTCAGTTCAGTCATTTTCACTCTAATGAGACCAACAATTGTCGTAGGCAATATGTCATTATACAGTGTGATATCTGTCCTGATTATTCAAATAAATGAAATCCACTGCATAAGTACAAGGGAGGGAAAAAGTATATTAATGTACAAAAAAGATACTTACATGTGTCAAAATTCTCTCAATTTCATTAACAGTCAGAGACTGTTTCACAGATCTTCTTGTCAAAGTATCTTTCCTCTTTCATTGTACTAGTATAATGATTTGTATTACAAGATAATCTTAAAATTTTCCATCTACCTTGACGATCTGTCAAGATACCTGCTGCTCAAGAGAGGTGACCAGAAACAAAGAAAATGATCCTGCGTACAGAACAAGTCATCATTTCACTACCTGCAATGGATAAGAATTCAATTAAAATTCCTTCAGCTCAGCACACCTCCTAAACACATCTGTGGCTCGCCAGATTCTGACAGAAAAGTCTGCCTTTCAGGACTACCTAATTACAGGTATAAATAAGAACATAGAGAAGACACTATGCTGCTGATTAGAAGTTGTCTTATGAAGCAGTGTGAATATATAGGTTGCAGTTCTCAAAAGCCTGTAGTATCGCTGTCAGCAAATCACTGCAAACAACACTTGTATTTACTATACTGTCCAATAGCCACATTTTCATCAGATTCAAGAGTTTTTCACAGTGACTGTTTTTCCTGATGCTTGAACCTGCTCACTCTAAACAGTTTGACATGAAATTATGAACCAGGAACCAGCCTTACCAGGGACTTGATCTCCAAGGTGTTCCATTTTCTTAAAGCTTGAAGTTGACTTCTTAAAGGAAGGAAATAGATGATGCTAGGGCATATGGGAAGAGATTGTCTGATCCTTAATGAGTGTCTGGTAAATTTTTCAACGCGAAGAGGGATAATGCAAAAAGAATGAGGCCATAAGCAAGAACATACAGTCATAAACCTGACAAATAAATTATAAGTGAGGTAGTGATAAGAACAAATCCAGCCAGCTCTACTAATTGGTAAGGATATGTGAAGTGTGAGAATTTTCCTTTTTCAGTGTGATCATCTGACTAAGCACCTTGTCACATTGGGATCATGATAAAAAGGAGAGAAATTACAGACTTAAGACCTGGCCAATTAGCATTAACAAAGATAATAATCAGAAATATACCTGATCAGTCATACTAACTGATGGGCAATCAAGAAACTGCAGGCAAACTGGGAGTTTGTTACTGAGAAAGATGCAACCCTGAGGTCCAGTATGTTGGAGGGAGCTTAGTGGAACAATGCATATGGATGAAGGGGAGGTCAGGCAGGTAGGAACAAGATGGTGGTAGCCAGAAAGAAGTCCAAGAGGGTGTGGTTCACTTTAAAGGAGGGCCAGTCTGTACTTTGTTCTTATTGACCCCTAGACCTGATCAGCAGAGTCTGTCCTATCTTCTTAGATCTTCATAGAATCACAGAAGAGTTGGAGTTAGAAGGGACCTTAAAGATCATGGCCTTGAACTCTTCCAGAGATGGGGCATCCATAAATTCCCTGGGCAACCTGTTCCAGTGCCTCAACCACCCTCGTTGTGAAGAAATTCCTCCTTATGCCTAGTCTAGATCTGCCCCTCTCCAATTTCTAGTAATCCCCCCTATTCCTAGCAGTACAGACCTTTCCAAAAAATCCCTCCTCATCTTTCTTGTAGGCCCACCTCAGGTACTGGAAGGTCACTATAGGATGTCCTCAGAGCCTTCTTTTCTCCAGGTTGAACAACCCCATCTCTCCCAGCCTGTCCTCATAGGGAAGGTGTTTCATCCTTCTGATCATCTTTGTAGCCCTCTTCTGGACCTGTCACAAAAGTTCCATATTGTTCTTCTGTTGAGGATTCCAGAACTGGACAAAATACTCCAGATGAGGTCTCACAAGAGCACAATAGAGGGGCAGACCCCTCAGTGTGCTGACCACAGTTCTTTTGATGCAGTCCATGATGTGGCTGGTCTTCTGGGCTATGAGCACACACTGCTGGTTCATGTTGAGCTTCTCATCTATCAGCACCTCCATGCCTTTCTCCACAGGGCAGCTCTCAATCACATCATCCCTAATCCTGTATTGAAACCACAGACTGCCGCAACCCAGGTGTAGGACCTTGCACTTGGCCTTGTTCAATCTTATGAGGTTCACACAACCCCGCTTCTCCAACTTGTCCAGGTCCCTCTGGATGACTGACATCCCTCGTGGTGTGACAACTACACCAGTCAGCTTGGTGTCATCTGCAAACTTGCTGAAAGTGCACTCAATCTTGCTGTCTATAACATTGATGAAGATATTAAACAGCACTGGACCCAGTGTGGACCCCTGAGGGACACCACAGATCTCTATTTGGACATTTGCAGTAGCCATGTCCCTCAGCCTGGGAAGAGATCCGGTGTCTTCATGCATACCTGAATGGACGCCATCTACTTGACATTCTGAGTTGGGGCTACTGGAGGCAGTGACCACTCCCAGAACTCCTTAACAGATAGCATCGTCTAGCCTCCTAAAAGGGCAAGCCTGTACCTGTACAAGGGCAAATACAGGACAAGAGAAAGAGAGGTCTGCATGTTTCACCTTAGACTTCTACAGAAAAAGTGAAAGTCCATATGTTACCTTCCTAAAGGCTTAGTTGTGTAACTTGCAGAGACAAGAAAAGACTTAACAAACAAACTAAAATAGAACACACATCATATTTTCTCAGTTTTAGTATTTCTACATAATAAAAATAAAAGAACAATTCTATTCAGGGAAAAGCATCATCATCTTTAGTCATCTCTGAATAATCAGTAACAGGAAGAACATAAAAGAAAGTAAGTAGAGATTATTATTTCCACTGGTAGACTGTTTGAATATTTCTAAAGCCAAAGTTTGTAACCATATGTTTATTTGTAATAATGCTGATGGATATTTTTTCTATAAATTTCTACAAATCACTTTTTGAATAAATTTCTCCTTTTTTCAAATACAAGATCTTGCAAGATTTTTATGAAAAAATACTGCCATTTTCTTGTTAATTCTGCTATATAATCCTTCTAGTTTCTACAATCTAATTGTTAATCTTTAAATAACTTTTCCATGTCATTAATAAATTGATGCATTTCTCACGATTTTTCACCCACACTTTAAAAGGTTTTAGACAATGGATTCCTTCAGATATTCCTGTTGCCCTTTTCTGCTCTTCTTTTTTTTATTGCCTTGTATCAGAGAAGCTGATGACCAGAAATACTTGTAATTCTGAAAATGAAGGCACATAATGGTTTTATATAAAGGCAGAAATTTGTTCTCAGATCTAATCCTAGTAAATTCCTACATGCTTAAGGTGACATTTTTAGAGAACAATTAATTTTAGGATCTCTTTCTAAAGCAGTATTAGCCAGCTTAGATCCGTTAATAATATATATTTTTCTAAATGTACCTCAGGGAGTTTCTGACACACCAAAACATATAATGAAGTTTTGACTTACAATCTTGTGGAGAGGGTATTCAATTCCTGAGAACAGCTTTTGTGTCAAGAGAAATGTGTTTCCTGACTGAAATTATTTTCTGCTTTCATCCAGGCCCTTTTACTTACCTTCACAGGTAACAGCAGACATAAAATTCCATAAACCTTTGCAAATACTAAATAATAACTAGGTAAGATAACTGGTTCTAAGATTCTTCTTCTGAGTAGAAACTCCTCCTGTTATTCACGGACTGAAAGAATTACATACATACTGATAAATATATATATATATATATATATATGTAGGAAAAGCAGTCTAAAACAGTCTGTCTCAAAACAGTCAGCATTTGCTGGAGCAAAAAACAATAAGCAGAGTGGAAAACACAAAAGTAACTCCAAGTTCAGAAAACTTGCTGAAGTAATTAGATACTAGTGAGCAACAACAGAAGTGGGTGACAGCATCTTCCCAAAAAATCTTGCTGCTAATGCTTGTTCCCCTGAGTTTGTACTTCTTGTGCTGTTATATCTATCCATTGATCAAGATCCAGTGTCTTCAACCATCTTCTCATTTGATCTTTACTTGCTAATAGTACTGCATCTCTTCTCCCTACTAGATGTATTATTTTTTGAAAAATATTCTTTAAGATTTTGTTTAAAGTGTCAGAGCCCCATCTTGCACAATATAAGTCAAAAGGAGTCCTGCCACTGAGGTCTAAGAACTAAATATTAGAGACATGGCTCTAAAATTACTCCTTTCAGAAAAAGGTTATTACAGAGGTTGATGCAAATGTGCATGTAGGTTAGGTGTCTGAGACTAGTATTTGAAGTATATTTGCTGTTAAATAATTAACATATTTAGTATCTTGTTCCCTACTCCTTGAAAAAAATATAATAGCTTTTAAATTAAAGAACTCTACAAGTAATTGTTTTGTAATATCTTCCAAGATATGCACAATGCAATCATCACAGACACTCTACAGACACCAAGATCTTCGAGGAAAGAAGGTTCTTCAGGCACCAGCTGCCCCTGCAGCCTGCAGTGAAGTTCATGGTAAGGTAGGTTGTCCTCCTGAAGCACATAGAGGTCTGTGGTGGAGCAGATATACAACTGCAGCCCATGGAGGACCCCACAAGACAGTAAGAGGGTAGAACCTGAAGGAAACCGCAGCCCATGGGGAGCCCAGATTGGAGTAGGCTCTTGGTAGGAAGTGTAGCCCGTGGAGAGGACATCACGCAGAGACGTATCTTGTGGCAAGGTCTGTGACCCCACAAAAGACCCGTGCTGAAGCATTCCATACCTGAAGGTGTATGGAGCATTTCTTATAGAACTGCAATCCATGTGATAGATCTGTGTTTGAGAAGTTCATGAAAGACTATCTCATAGGTTGAACCCCACATTGGAGGCAGAGAAGAGTGTGAGGAGGAAAGAGCAGCAGAGAATGCATTTTATACAACCCTCATCTCCCATCCTCATGCATCACTTGGGGTAGAGAAGAGAGAAGGAAAGGATGGGGAGAAAGTAGTTTTGGACCTGTTCTTATTCCTTATTATCCTACACTGTTTAACTGACAAGAAATCACTTTCCCCAAGCAGAGTCTGTTTCATCCATGACTGTAATTGCTGACTTAACTCTATGTCTTCATTGTATTTTCTTCCCTTGTCTTGAGGAGGGTGAATGATAGAGTAATGTGATGGCAACATGGTGGAGAGCCAAGGTTAACCCAGCACATCACGGTTGCAGAGACTGTAAATGACCTCTGGAACCCCCTAGTCCAACCAGCTGGTCACTGAAATTGCATCACTCTCTGGATGTGTCAGATTCCATGCATGTCGAAGAATGGAGACTCCATAGCCTTTCCAAGTCTCCCCTCATGTAAGAGATTCTTCAAGCCCTTAATAAGCATTCTGGCACTTAGCTGGACACCCTTCATTATATCCCTGTCTTTTTTTACTGAGGAGTCGAGTGGTGCACACAGCACACAAGTGTGTCTCATTAAGGTTCAGTGGAGAGGATAGGATCAACTGCCTTGACCTGATGGCAATGCATTTCCTAATGCAGCTCAGGAGTCTAAGCCACTCATAGTTGCCATTCACAAGGAACATGGATTGCTTTACGGCAAGAAGACAAGAGAAAAAAAAAAAAAAAGACGTTTCTTCATGAATGAATGTTTTAATCTGCCAAAAGAAATTTAACAACTGCACTCTTTGCTTTGTAATTTCATAGAAACTGATAGGTAGGTGTGTCTGGGTTTCGATTTTCATATCACTTACACTGCACCTTCCAGTAGTGGTTCTACTTTAGCCAAGGATTATACAGTGTGACAATTTGAAAACAGTCAAGATTCTGCTTTCTCTCAAGAAAGTGAAGAGGAGCAAAAGGAATCTTTCACTGTTATGTTCTGAGGGAAAATGAGACAGCCTGTCAAGAAACATGAATAGGCTTCCAGGGTTATGAAAAATGAAGAGTTTGCTGCTTTTGAGCAGATATCTGTCTTTTAAGGGTTCATATGTTATTGAGAGTGAAATGTGGCTGAAGGAGTTTAGGGAGGAGAGTTAATATGTGGTAAATCTGACTAGGTCTGGCTTTAGAGTATATAATGTTCTACATTTCCTATAGCCAACCAGAAGGCTGAAGAAATAATCACAGAATCACAGAATCACAGAATCACCGGGTTGGAAGAGACCCACTGGATCATCGAGTCCAACCACTCCCACAAAACACTAAACCATGTCCCT